>PVJS01007126.1:0-57238 GCA_004027185.1 Glis glis | reverse complement strand
ATTTTAGTGTGTGTGTGTGTGTGTGTGTGTGTGTGTGTGTGTGTGTGTGTGTGGTTTTTTTCTACCTCTGAGCTACCCCCAGCCCAATTTTATTTTTTATTTTGAAACAGGTTCTTGCAAAGTTGCTGAGGGCCTTACTAAATTGCTGAGGATGGTTTCAAACCTGCAATTCTCCTGTCTCAACCTCCCAAGTACTGGGATTAAAAGCATGTGCCAATACACCTGGCTTGATTTGTTTTTGATAATGGGATTGAACCCAGAGGCATTCTATCTTCGAGTTACACCCCAGCTCTATTTTATTTTTTATTTTGAAACAGGGTCTCACTAGATGCTGAGGGCCTCTCTAAGTTGCTGAGGCTGGCCTTGAACCTTGATCCTCCTGTCTCAGCCTCCTAAGCACTGGGATTACAGGTGTGGACAGTTTTTTTTTTTTTCCTGTACTGGGGATTGAACTCAGGGGCAATTTACCTCTGAACTACACCCCAAGCCCTTCATATTTAGTTCGAAACAGGGTATCGCTAGGTTGCTGAGACTCTCACTAAGTTGCTGAGTCTGGCTTCAAACCTGTGATCCTCCTGTCTCAGCCTCCCAAGTATTGGGTTCACAAGTGTGTGGCATCACACCTGGCTTGACTGAACAGTTTTAAGCATGGGAGTGATATGATTACATATGTGGTAATCATTCTTGCTGCATAGAGCAAAAATCAGCAAACTTCCATGTAATAAATATGTATATATATATACTAAACTTTTTTATTTCTGAGAAGGGGTCTTGCTGTGTTTCCCAGGAGGTCTCAAGTGATCCTCCTGTCTCAGCCTACAGAATAACTGGGACTATGGATAAGTGCCATGGTACCTGGCCAGATAATAAATATTTTAGGTTTTGCAGGCTATGCAGGCTCTCTCATAACTATGAAACTCTGCTGTTATAGCCAGAAGGCAGTCCCTGACAATATGTAAACAAATAATTGTGGCTGTGTTCCAATAAAATCATATTTACAGATTCTGAAATTTGAATTTCATACAATTTTTATATGTCACAAATTTTCTTCTTCTTCTTTTGATTTTCCTCCCTCATGACTTAAAAATGTAAAAACCATTTTTGCTCACAGGGAATACAAAACAGGCAGAGGGCCAGATTTGGCCTTTAGTTTGCCAATCCCTAGGGCAGAGAGTGAATTGGAGTGGGCAGATGCAGGAAGACCTGCCCAAGGCTATTGCAAGAGTCAGAAGCCAAACCTCACTAACCTAGCAAAGAGAAAAGAGAGTACAGTAGAGATTTAGGGCCAGATGTGGTGGCCCATGCCTATAATCCCAATACTTGGGAGGCTGAAACAGGAGGAGTATAGGTTCACAGCCAGCCTCAGCAATTTAGTGAGGCTCTCAGCAACCTAGTGAGACCCTGTTTAAAAATAAAACATAAAAAGGGCTAGGGGCGTAGCTCAGAGGTAGACTGCCCCTGGGATCAATCCCCAAAGAAGTGGGAAGAAGGTAAGGAAGGACAGATGATGGAAAGTGGAGGGAATGAAATGGCAGCAGTGTAAGCCCAATAGTCTCTATTTTATTAACTCAGTAAGATAGGAGTTCATCTTCTGTGAGGGGGAAAAGGATCAAGGGTTGGAACATCTGTAGTAAATGGGAAGGAAAGAGTAACCTGAGAACTGAAACATTTGAACTCAGGCCAAACAGATTGTTAATTGTGCTGTGCCTAGGCATGGGGTGAGGTCTAAGAGAGAAGGCGGCCGCTCCCCACCCCGCTTGTGGTATTTGGCTTATCTTTCTTGGAATGGAATACGGAGTTATAAGGTGGGGAGAACCAAGAAGAGGCTCTTGAAAGAGTAAGTAGGTAGGGTAGAAGTAAAACAAAAGTGAAGCTTGGGAGGGAGCTGACAACCCACCCGAGAGCTCAAGACGCGTGGCACAGAACTCGAGGGAATGAAATCAGAGCACACATGAGGTTTCTTTGGTCTCATGCTTCTGTGATTTAAAAAAAGAAAACAACCTTCAACATAAACATACCTGCTACTTGGCAGCAGGGCGTTCTCAATTGGCTGGGAGTGAGTTTCAGGACAGACTGCCAGCTGTTGTCCTTCTCTCCCTCCCTTCCCTTGGGCAGGGCATTTATGAAAACGGGCAGTAAAGGACTGCTTTTATTCCAATTCTTCCCTCCTTGTTTCAATTGCCACCATAATAATTTTATTACTAACCCAGGGCTGCCAAGGCTCATATTGAAGATCATTTACTATTGTGTGTGAACAGTTTTCTAGGAGTAACAAGTTTTTTTTTTTTCCATTGAAATCTAGAGGTTTAGTGATCGATAACTAGAATTCTTTTTCTGGATGACTGTGGATCTAATCTCTTAAGTGATTTCTTTTTTTTTTGTTTTTGTTTTGTTTTGTTTTGTTTTTGCGGTACTGGGGATTGAACGCAGGGGCGTTCTACCTCCGCGCTATGCCCCCGGCCCTATTTTTTATACTTTATTTTGAAACGGGGTCTCACGAAGTTGCAGAGGGCCTCACTAAGGGGGGAAAGAGAGAGAGAAAGAGAGAGAGAGAGAGAGGGAGACAGGGAGAGAGCGAGCGAGAGAACGAGAGAGCGAGAGAGCGAGAGAGCGAGAGAGCTGAGGCTGGCCGCGAACCCGGATCCTCCGGTCTCCGCCTCCCAAAATACTGGGATTACAAGAGTGCGCCACCACGTCCGGCCTCTTAAGTGATTTCTGAAATTTCTTTGTATGCAAGAAAATAATGAAACTAGAATATGAGCTGGGCATGGTGGCACATGGCTGTAATCCCAATACTTGGGAGGCTGAGACAGGAGGATCGCAGGTTCAAGACCAACCTCAACAACTTAGTGAGACTCTCAGCAACCTAGCAAGACCCTGTTTCAAAACAAAAAAATAAAAAGGGGTGAGGGTGTAGGCCGGAGGTAGAATGCCCTGGGTTCAGTCCCCAGTACCCCCCCGAGATATATATATATATATATATATATATATATATATATATATATAATCAGCTCACGGCACTCCTCTGCTCACAACCTTTCCATGGCTTCCCATTTTGCTCATAGTAAACGCCAAAGTCCTTACAATAAAGCCAGAGGCCCTGCATTATCTGATCCTTCCTATCACCTGTCCCATCTCCTGTTACTCTCCTCATTCTGTCTGCTCCAGCTATCTTGGCTTCCTTGATGGTGCAGGATACACCAGACAGATTCCCATCTCAGAGCCCTAGCACTGGCTTCCCTCTGCCCGCAAGCCCTCCCTCACGTATTCATATAGTCCCCTCCTTCATGTTCTTCAGGTCGCCTCGTATCTCACCTTTCCAGTGAGGCCTGCCTCGACTGGTCTTAAATTGCACCTCTATACCTCACCCCTTATCCTTTTCTGTTTTTCCCAATGACTATAATTGCTTTTTTATTGGTACTGGGGATTGAACTCAGGGGCATTCCACCTTCAAGAGATACCCCTCACCCTTTTTATTTTGAAACAGGGTGTCATAGATTGCTGAGGGTCTAAGTTGCCGAGGCTGGCCTCTAACCTGTGATTCTCCTGTCTCAGCCTTCCAAGTACTGGGATTATAAGTGTTCACCACTGCATCCGGCTAATTGGTTTATATTAATTATTAATACACTTAACTATTGGTTTTATTGTCCACTGAACTTCATTTTGTTCATTAATGGGTCCCTAATACTTAGAAGAATACCCAGTACATGGTAGGTATTTGATGAATATTTACCAAATGAATGGATGGATGAATTTCCTTTACTAAGGAAAATCCTCTTAAACTAACCAGACTTTCAACTAGATTTTTTTTAGAATGTTAAATTCAGCTTCAATTGGCCACAATTTAATAATTTCCAGAAAGAGTAGCTGGGATAGTGGGGAGTTTGATGGAGAGTCTGGTAATATGTTGGACTAAGAAAGAATTGTGTTTTTTTCTTTTTTGTGGTGCTGAGAATTGAACCCAAGGGCACCCTACCACTGAGCTATATCCTCAGCCCTTTTTATTTTTTGTTGTGTGACAGGGTGTTGCCAAATTGCCCAGGCTGGCCTCACGCATGTAATCCTCCTTCTTTGGCCTCCCGACTCACTGGGATTGCAGGCCTATGCCACCACACCCAACGAATTGTCATTTTTTTGAAGCTACATAAATCCATGTGTTTCACTCCACTTAATTTTCTAGAATCATGATAGAAAAAAAAAAACTGATTCCGAGTGAGTTTGCATGGAGAACTTACTCAGAAATAAAGCTTTCTGATGTTAGGGTTCCTGTAGTGTGTCTCCCTAGAAGATAGAAGAGGTGACTGAACTAGTTCTCCTCTTTCATAGTGAACCATACCGATTTTCCTAGGCCTTGGCTTCCCTGTCTACAAAAGGACAGTATCTCCCTCTATCAGGGTCTCTTTGTAGGTTTTACAAGCTGAGCAGTTCCTTAGACTGCAAACCAGGGGCACTCTACCACCGAGCTACATCCCTAAGTTGCCCAGGCTGGCGTCCAATTTGCTGGACTCCTGCCTCAGTTTCTCCAATTGTTGGACAGCTGGGATTATGACTGATGTTCTTACACTTTTTTTTTTTTAAATTGGGGATCGAACCCCGGGTCATTCTACCTTCGAGCTGCATCTCCAGCCTTTTTTTTATTTTGAAACACGGTCTTAAATTGCTGAGGGTCTCCTGCTAAATTGCTGAGGCTGATCTCGGACCTGCGATCCTCCTCAGCCTCCCAAGTACTGTGATTACAGTGTGCACCATCGTGCCGTCTTGCACGTTTTTTAGCCTTTTTAAATGTTTTGATTGCGGCAAAATATACAAAACATAAACTCTACCACTTTAGTCACATTTAACAACTTTTTTTCTTTACTTTATAGCAAGAAAAAAAGGAGTTAAGGAGTTTTAAATTAGGCTTGGACAATGGCAACGAAGACATGGGAGAACCAGTCGAGGAACTTTCGGATTGCGCAGCGGGCCGAGGAGACTTGCCAATCTCCATTTTGTGGAGACCCGGCCGTGCTCGCCGCCTCCCGGGGGCCGGTCGTGGCCAGCGGGGCCCAGGGGCTGAGCCTCCCCCGCCCCCGGTTCCGAAGGCAAAGGGCTCAACGCCCCCGGCTCAACTCGGAACTGCAGAGGAGGTGGCGGCTGCAGGGGTGTCTTGCTCGATTATTGTTTTCCCGAGGCGCCGGCTCCCAGCTCCCAGCTGCCAGCTCCTGGGCTCCGCTAGAAGGCGCGCCCCCGACCCGCTCCGCCGCGCGCCCCCGTCCGGAGGCGAAGAAAAGGTCCGGGTCTGCGCGCCCGCGCATGCGCGCCGCCGCCGCCTCAGGCCCGCGGCCGCCCTCCCCCTCCCCTCCCCGCCCCCGGCGTCGGGCGCGCGTGGGCGTGGCCGGCGCTGGGGGCGTGGCCAGCGTGTGGGCGTGGCCGGCGCGGCGCGGGCGCGGCGCGGGGGCCCGGGCCCGGGATTAGTTGGTTTCGGAGCGGGGGAGGGCGCCCGGGCTGCCGCGAGCGCCGAGGAGACAAAGCCGCGGCCGGGGCTGGCCGGCTGGGCCCGGGCTCCGTGGCGCCCCAGCCCGCGGGAGGGATCCGCACGCCGCCGCCTCCTCGCAACAGGTCCGCCGCCTCGCCCTGCGCGGCGCTCCCCGCGCCCGCGACCCCAGGGGCCTGCACCGCTCGGCGGGGCCGCGTCCGGCCGCCCGCTTCCATGCGCTTCGGGTCCAAAATGATGCCGGTAAGCGGGGGCCTGTGGGCGGCGGGCCCGGGTCGCGGCGGGGCGACCCGAGCTCCGAGCTGTGGCGGGGCCGAGGCGCCGTCCTCCCCGCCCCCTCTCCGCCGGCCTGGGGCGCGGCGACACCCTCCCCGCCGGGTCCCCACCTGCCCCGGAGCGCGGGGAGCGCCGCCGCCCGAAACTTTCCTCTTCGGGTCCAGACTTTTTCGCGGTTCTCGAAGGTCAAGACTCGGGGAAGGGGGAGGTTGTTCTTTGCTTTGTCTTTGTTTGGCTTTTAATTGTTTAATTAAAAGCCCAGAGCGAAACGTAACACTTAAAACAAGGAACCTTGGCTTTATTTGTAATTGTATTTCGAGCTTGATGTCTGCGATTAGCAGCCAAGTCGCTCTATCTCTTTGTAGAAGCGGGTTTTAGTACATGCAGCCTTAAAAGTTTTGCATCGCCGGAAAGTCTGTGCCCGGTTCCCTCTGTTTCCCGCAGCTTGCTCAGCAAGACCTCTGGAGAGGATTAGGGGGTTCTTAGGGGCCCCGCAGGAGTGTGGCAGGACCACCAGGCCACAGGTGGACAGCAGGCTCGAGACCTTTCTTCGGTGCCTCTTTCCCTCAGCGATCGCAGAATCTGGCGGGTTGAAGTTTCTTCTACAGAGTTTAGTAGTGTATTTCCTCGTGGAAGTTGTATTTGCTCCTCGCTCACTTGGGATCATGTGTTCAAACAAATGACAAAACAGCTTTCTTTTGCTTTTGTAAAACCTGCGGAATGGAGTGCAGTCACGTGCAGAGTGTAATATGCTGACCCCTGACCCTCTGCTTGCGTCGTGGAGAACGTCCTAAACTTTCACACACTGAACAGACCTAAGAATTTGGTGTGTAGGGTTTAGATGGTTTGGGATAGGTTGTCCTGCTAGTATTCAAGGAATTTGGAAGTGTTACTAGCATTTTGCATCTTATTTTAGTTGAATACTTGCTTATGAAGTTAGGTTTGTGATGTGAATGCTGGATATTAAATTATGTACAATGGATAAGGGTGAAGGATTTTAAGATTTTTATTCCTTGGATTTACATTATTTTTAATCTTGAAATAATTTTTTCAGGTTGTCTGTTTCCTGAAATTAGAAGAGAAGAGAAGAGGGGTTGGTTTTTGCAGTATGGTTTCTTTTTTCTCTTTCTTCGTGTGTGTGTGTGTGTGTGTGTGTGTGTGTATGTGTGTGTGTGTTAGTTACTAGGGATTGAACCCAGGTACTTTCTACCTCTGAGCTACACCCCCAGCCCTTTTTATTTTGAAACAAGGTCTAAGTTACTGTCTGTTGGCCTCAAAGTTTGGATCCTCCTGTCTCAGCTTCTGAAGTGTTGGAATTACAGGCATGCACCACTGTGCCTGTCTTTCTTAAAGATAAGTTTTATGTCAAGATATCCTTTGGGGTTTCTTCAAAAAGTAAGGAGTTTTTCCTTCTCCCCAATACATACCAGATCATCAGAATTTGTAAAAAGTTATGTGGCTTTTGAGATTAAATTCAGTTCCTCTGATTGCCTTTCTGATGTTAGACTAGAATCTTAACGTAGACTCAGTGTGGTGGCATGCACCAGCTTTGAAGTCAGGCTAACCCCTCAGTGATTGCTCAGCTACTACCTTAGTGACCACAGGCACTTTTTAAAACAATGATCTGTCCCTCAGTTTCATCATCTGTAAATTGGGGATGATAATAATACCTAGGTGTTAGGTGGTTTTGAGGATTCGAGTTACTGTTTATGAAGGAAGCCATTAGTGCAGTGCCTCGCTTGGAATAGGTGCTTCTCCTGAATTTGCAATACTGGTTCAACAGGAGACTCTTATGCTTGTGTTACATAAAAATATGAAAAAAAATCCATTTACTTATATATGTTATATATAAGACATATAGTTATATATGTCTTTTCTTTTACTGTGATATTTGGGGTACTTGAAAATAAAACTTACAAAATACATTTTTCATTTTAGCTTTTAATATGCTTGGATTTTTATTCCAACATGAGCAAGGTTTTGTATTTTATTACTTTGGAAAATTCTAACCAATTTATCAGGAAAAGCATTATGCTTAATAAGATGAAAAAATGGATACTCAGAATGTAGACAGTTGCCTTAAACTTTTTTTGTTTTTAACCCAGGGACATTCTAGAGATTGAACCCAAGGACATTCTGCCTTTGAGCTACACCCCCAGCCCTATTTTATTTTTTATTTTGAAACAGAATCTCACTAAGTTTTTGAGACTGGCCTTGAACCTGCGATCCTCCTGTCTCAGCCTCCCAAGTACTGGAATCACAGGCATGAGCCACCACACCTGGCTGATAAACTTTTTTTATTGTGGTAAAATATACATTACTTAAAACTTACCATTCTAACCATTTTTAAGTGTTAAAAATGTTGCTATGGCATTAACTACATTCCTTGATTTGCTTTTAAAGGCATTCTAAAGTTTGCTATTTAGACTGCATTATGTTAAAAATGTGCAAATAAGTGGTGTTCATGTGTTTCTCACCCAATGGTACAGAATCAAGTGGCTTTCTTTTATGTGGGACATGAAGTGATAATTGGATCCAAAACCAGAAGTGGAAGATGTGTTTCAGTAGGCTAACTAAAAATAAATAGGCAAGCGCTGAGAATCACAGTAGAGATAATGATAGGGTCCTGCAGAATGGCAGTGATAATTACTCTCATTTTCAGATATCTGCCATGGCGAATAGCTCTCATTCTATGATATTTCTATAACTTGGTGAGGAGAAACTGATTAATTTTTTGCATTTTATACCTTCTTATTTCCCTCCCTCCCTCCCTCCCTCCCTCTTTTCTTTCTTTTTTTCTGTGGTACTGGGGATTGGACCCAGAGGCGTTCTACCTCTGAGCTACACCCCCAGCCCTATTTTTTTTTATTCTGAAACAGGGTCTCACTAAGTTGCGGTGGGCCTCTCTTAAGTTGCAGAGTCTCTCGCTCAGTTGCAGAGATTGGCCACGAACCTGCGATCCTCTTGTCTCATCCTCCCAAGTACTAGGATTACAAGCATGTGCCACCAAGCCCAGTGTATTTTTCTTCTTTAAAGAAGGGGTTATTTTGTGCATGCCTGTAATCCTAGTACTTGGGAGACTGAGACAGGAATATTGCAGGTTCGAGGACAGCCTCAGCAAGTAGGGAGGCTCTCATCAACCTAGCGAAACCCTGTTTCAAAAAAAAAAAAAAAATAGGGCTGGGGATGTAGCTTGGAGGTAGAATGCCCCTGGATTCAATCTCCAGTACCGCACACGCACACAAAAAGGAGTTATTTGCACTTAGAGTGAATACCTTTTTAGTGATCCACCGTATTTTAATCAAATGGAGGCAATTATCAAAAGGCAAAAATTCTCAGCCATTTGAAAATTATATTAGATATCTTTTATTTACTACTTTCATGTGTATGTGTGTGTGTGTATATGTGTGTGTATGTATGTATGTAAGTTATACTCCTCCAGCCCTTTTAAAATTTTATTTTATTTTAAATACATTATTTATTTTTTGGTACTAGGATTGAACCCAGGGGCATTCTACTTTTGAGTTATACCTCCAGCCCTTTTTGAAAAAAAATTTTTTTTATGGTACTGGGGATTGAACCCAGGGGCATTCTACCTCCGAGCTACACCCCCAGCCCTATTTTTTATTCTTTATTTTGAAACAGGGTCTCGCTAAATAGCGGAGGGCCTCACTAGGTAACTGAGGCTGGCCGCGAACCCTAGATCCTCCTGTCTCAGCCTCCCAAGTACTAGGATTACAAGCGTGCGCCACCACGCCCGGCTCCTTTTTGAAAATTTTTAAATTTTGAAACAGGGTCTCACTAAGTTGTGGAGGGCCTGGTTAAATTGCTGAGGCTGGCCATGAACCTGCAATCCTCCTGTTTCAGCCTCCCAAGTGCTGGGATTACAGGCATGTGCTACCACACCCAGCAAACAAAAATACGTTTTTATGAAAGAGCTTGGCTAACTCTAAAAGCATTTGCTGCTCTTTTCAGATAACAGTTTTATAAAAATTCTGTACTTGCTGCTTGGAATGGTTAAAAACTAAACAAAAAACTACATATAAAAAATTATACACCGTATTTGGCAGCACCACATAGAAGTCCAGAGGGCTTGAGTTTGCCTGTGTCACTTAGTAATAGTCAGTGCCACATGTTTGGTGCATATGTCCATCTACAATGGAAATCTCCTGTATCTGTATTGTCCAGTATGGTAGTCACCAGTTACATGTGGCTACTGTACTTCACATGTGCCTAATGGGACTGAGGAAGTGAACTTACGACGGTTTTTATCTAATTTTTATTATCTTTAAATAGCCATATGTGCCTGGTGGCTACTCTGTTGAAAGTGCAGTCAAACCAAAATATCATCATAGAGGGCCTTGTACAGATTACATTCAGTTTTCTTTTGCGGGGAGGGCAGGGTGCTGGGGATTGAATTCAGGACCTCTCACATGCTAAACACATAATACCACTGAGCTACACCCCCAGCCCCATACAGATAATATTTTCAAGAAAATCCTTCCTCCCTCCTTTCCGCCTGCCTGCCCATCCACCCACCCATCCATCCATCTATCCATCCATCCATCCATCCATCCATCCACAGTACTGGGGATTGTGGGGATTGGATCCAGGGCTTCATGCATGCTAGGTAAGTGCTCTGCCACTGAGTTACACCCCGGCCCACTGATTGATTGGTTGGTACTGGAGCTTGAACCCATGGGCATTCTACCTCTGAGCTACATCCCCAGCCCTATTTTATTATTTTGAAACAGGATCTCACGAGGTTGCTGAGAGTCTCTCTGAGTTTCTAAGGCCGGTCTTGAACCTGAGATCCTCCTATATCAGCCTCCTAAGTACTGGGATTATAGGTGTACACTACCATGCCAGGCTCCTTTATATTTTTATTTTGAGACAGGGTCTTGCTAAGTTGCCTGGGCTGGCTTCGAATTTGAGATCCTCCTGCCTCAGCCTCCTGAGTAGCTGGGATTACAGGTGCATGCTACCACACCTGGCATAATAGCTTATTTTAAAAAGCTCTGTCAAGCTGGGCGTGGTGGCGCACGCTTGTAATCCCAGTACTTTGGGAGGCGGAGACCGGAGGATCCAGGTTCGCGGCCAACCTCAGTGCGCGCACGCGCGCGATCTCTCTCTCTCTCTCTCTCTCTCCACTCTCCACTCTCCTCTCTCCTGTCTCCTGTCTCTCTCTCTCTCTCTCTCTCTACCTAGTGAGGCCCTCCGCAACTTCGTGAGACCCGGTTTCAAAATAAAGCATAAAAAAATAGGGCCGGGGGTGTAGTGTGGAGGTAGAACGCCCCTGGGTTCAATCCCTGGTACTGCAAAAAAAAAAAAAAAGCTCTGTCAAAATAATCATGGCTTAAATTTTAGATTTATGGCATTTTTATCTTAAAATGCTATAGAGGCATCTAATTAGTTATTTTGTGATGCTATAAAATCTGATTGTTTTGATTTCTAATGGGAGAGTTCTAGGACAAATAAATGCGATACTGTAGTATCTTTTTGAGCAGTTTGACACATGGTCAGTAGAATTTATGTATTTCTTTTTTTTTTTTTTTGTGGTACCAGGGCTTGAACCCAGGGGCGTTCTACCTCCGAGCTACACCCCTGGCCCTATTTTTTATCCTTTTATTTTTGAAACCGGCTCTCACGAAGTTGCAGAGGGCCTCACTAAGTAGCTGAGGCCGGCTGCGAACCCGGATCCTCCGGTCTCCGCCTCCCAAGTACTGGGATTACAAGTGTGCGCCACCATGCCCGGTAAATTTATGTATTTCTATAGGTAATTATGTACAGCTTGTGCAGTTCCACAGACCAGTAGCTTTACTTCTGCTTTCATAGGCTCCCAAAGTGTGTGATACCACCCCTTCCCACTCCCAAGGGAGTGAAATGCAGACACATAAAGGAATGCAAATTTGTCACTGCATGTTTCTGTTTATTCATCTAAATAAGGTAGATTTCCAGTGGAGCACTGAGCTTTTTTTTTTTTTTTTCTGAAATGGAGGTGGTAAGCCAAATACATTTTTTTTCTTTTCTTTTTTGTGGTACTGGGGATTGAACCTAGTGGCATTCACCTCTGAGTCACACCCTAGTCCTGTATTATTCTTCTCTTACTACTACTACTACTATTATTATTACTGTTACTATTTTAGTACTAGGAATTGAACCCAGGGACATTCTACCTCGGAGCTATACCCCCACCCCTTTTTAATTTTTTTATTTTTGAAGTAGGGTCTTGCTAAATTGCTGAGGGTCTTGCTAAGTTGCTGAGGCTGGCCTCAAACCTGCGATCCTCCTGTCTAGGCCCAAGTACTGGGATTATAGGCATATGCCACCACACCTGACTCCAAATAAGTTTAAGATTATTTGGAGTACTCTGGAATACTTGAATAATTTTCAGAAGTCTAGTTTTATTTGCACAAATTTTCCAATCTGAAATTGTGTTTTGAAACTTAAAATCTTTCAAGCTACAGATGTAGAACATTAGATTTATATGACTAAACCATGTTGTGAAAATTCTTTTCTGTTGAGTACTAATTAGCTTAGATCAGGTTTTATTCCAGAATGAAGTTTAGATCAGGTTCCTATCTTTATAGAATTTAAATTCTCGAAGACTGTTAAGTCATCTATTTTTAAAAATGTGCAAAATATCTCACATTTCATGTGCTATATATAGTTGTGTTGCCTTGTGACTTTGGTTCTATTAGTGAAAAGCTCTAAGACATTTAAAATTTTCTATTATTGCCTGTTTCAGAGAAGCCAGATCTAGACTTTATAAAGAAACTTACACAAGGATACACCTGCTTATATTTTAAAAATTCAGGAGACGTCTGAAAGGGACACAGAGGGTCATTTATTCATATACTGCTCCTAGGAAGAACTGTTTTCCCTCCTTTTCCTCTCCTCCCCCAGCAGACAGTAAAACAACAAAACAAACCTTTCCTTTCTGGAGCTTTTAAGGAATGCTGTAGACCTTTATCTCTTTTGGTAATCTGCCATAGCATGTGGCACTCCTTAGAAAGGCTTTCTAAAGCTCATCTAGCCTGAGCCATTCTTGAAGCTGAGGTGTTGTCCAGTCTCTCTTCTGCTCAGATAGGGTAGCTGCATACCAGTACATGCTGGTATGATTTGCCATCGGGTATTCTAAACCTCTCCCCAGCTTTCTCTGCTAACAAGTATCTCAAGGAATAAGAAGAAAGGGACATAAATAAGCGTTTAGGAATCCAGAGTGCTCTCAGCTCCTTCCATTTAACCAAGCCAAACATTACTTCAATACTTGTGTTGCGGTGGTGTGCTGTGTACTGAACAGAACAGTTTTTTTTTTAATCAGTTGGAATTGTGAAAAGAAAAACATGGATAATATGACTGGACATGAAATGTATATTTAAGTTGTAGTGGTAATGAGACCTTAAAATTCTACATCTAATTGGGGTAAGCCAAGGGGAAGTTTTGGTCATCATAATGTCCTTCAGGGGAGCATGAAGTATTAAGGAGACAGTGGTTCTTGAAGCACTTGGCATACTGTCTTATCAAAAAGAGAAATGGAAATTCTAAACATTGTTAGATAACAATGGTCAGGAAAAGTAGTTTCACAGACTTAGCAACTGTGGTCATTTTTAGCTTTTTTTTCTACATAAGATGTATTAAAAACATGAATTATTTGGATGATAATAGAACCAAATTGTCAATGAAAATGTCTATTTGGTCAGCAAGTACTGAGCTTTTGAAACACATCCATTGTTTGTCTAGAATCAAACTTATAACTTAGTACTACTTTATTTAAATTTCAAATATTTCAACCAAAAAATCCTAAGGCACAAGTATAGATAAGTAGTAGAAAACCATGATGAATCACTAGTAATAATTTAAACTACTGATGGTAATAATCAAGAAATGGTTAAGACAATTTACTGGTCTTCCACTGTAGAGGGAACAGCTTCTATGTAAAACCAGGGAGGTAGGAAGCCCTGCTCTCTAGCTCCCTCCCAGGGTGGGCAGAGAGCTTCCATAGAGCCCCTGTGTAGAGCACTGTGCAGGTGACTTAGGTCCCTCATCCTGTCTCATCCCCGTTACACTGAGAAGTTGATCTTCTCATTCTCATTCAACAGATAAGGAGTTTGAAGCTCAAAGGGATTAAGTAATTTGCTCCTGGTCATTCTGAAGAAGTGAGAACTAGGCCCACATGCAAACACATGCTTTCTCAAGATTGCAAATGCCTGCGTTATACTATTTTTGTATACTCAGCAGGACAAACAGTGGTCATAATATTCTTTTGGTTAATGGTAACTTCAAATATTTCTCTTCAGAGCATAACTATAATTATTTTTGGAGTAGAGAAAGAAAAACAGACATCTCCTATCTAAATCCAAACTGGATGAGAAGATTGGCAAATCTCTTACAAGGGTCACATAAGATGGAGGTGTTTGCCACCCTCTGGGCAAAGGAAACACCCCAGTGACCCCCCTCTAATGCCATTCTAGAGACCTCCGTGTTTCCACCTGTGCAGGGAAAGGGAAGTGGTGTAATAGAAGCTGTTGTATGAAAGGTGTTGGATAATGTTCTTTCTTGCAGTGGTTCTGCAAACGGCTTGAAGGCCATAATGAAAGCAACAGAAGTGGAATAGGTGTGGGGAGATGCGGAGGACAGGGAGACAGAATGACTGCTATGGGGTGGCTCTGGACATTTCTGGTTGCTTGGATGGTGCAGCAAGGTCCGGAAGGAGTGTGGAGATGGGTGTGTGGTTCAGGGCTGCCTGTGTACTGATAGTGACTCCGTTTAGTTGCATGAATTTGTTTTTTTCTAAATAAAATAGTTTTATTTATTAATTTAATTTATTTATTCATTTATTTGTCTTTTGGTGCTAGGGATTGAGCCCGGGGGCATTCTACCTCTGAGCTACACCCCCAGCCCTATTTTATTTTTATTTTGAAACAGGGTCTGACTAGGTTGATGAGAGTCTCACTATTTGCTGAGGCTGTCCTCAAACCTGTGATCCTCCTTTCTCAGCCTCCCAAGTACTGGGATTACAGGCCTGTGCCACCATGCTCAGCTAGTTGCATGAATTTGTTGGAAGTACATTTAAGGATTGATTTTGAATAAAATCACATCAAAGCATTGCTTTTTACTCTTCCCATTAACCTGTTGATTGTTCCCTGGATGGCCTTTTTGGGACAACCCCTGTTCATCAAATGTTTAGTGTCTATTCATGTATTTCAGGCCCTGTTCTGAGTGCCATGGATCTAGAAAAGAATAAGACAGCTTTGGGGAGGCTTGCCTTTCACAGAGCTTAGTGGGGATTTGGGAGGAGGAAACAAAATAAACATGAAAGAGAAATGTGAGAGTTCAATGGAATTGAAGTTAGGGTGACGGGGACCGCTGCTGTCGATGGTTGGGAGGTGAGTTTCAGCTGGACCTGCATAAGAAGGAGCTGGTCCTGTGGTCTCGCAGTGGAGCATTTTAGACGGCAGAATTCCTAGGGACTAGTGCAGAGGCCTGAAGGAAGCACCAGAGGCTAGTGAGGACAGCGCCCAGCGGGCAGTTGGGAGACGGGCAGGGCTGGAGTAAGAAGAGTTGGAGCGTATTGATTTTCCCAGGTCAGTGGCAAAAGTGGGTGGGAGTGGCGTGGGAAGGGATGTGGTAGCCATTGGAAGAGTTTTAGATAGAAAAAGTGGCATAGTCTGGTGGACTAGAAAAGCTCACTGTGAGCTGGGCGAGGTGGCACACGCCTGTAATCCCAGTGCTTGGGAAGCTGAGACAGGAGGATCTCAGGTTCGAGGGCAGCCTCAGCAACTTACCTAGACCCTGTTTCAAAATAAGAAAGAGCTGGGGGTGTAGCTCAGTGGCAAAACACCTCTGGGTTCGATCCGCAGTACTCCCCCCCCCACATACACACAAGAGCTCATTGTGTTGTTGTGTGGAAGATGATTTTAGAGGTGTCACCATGGAGACCTGGGAAAGGTGGGAAGAGTGGGAAGACTTGGAACTCCACCATAGGAGTTGGTCCCAGTGGCGCACACCTGTAATCCCAACTGCCCTTGACGCGGAGTCAGGAGGATTGCAAGTTCAAGGCCAGCCTGTGCAACTTAGTGAGCTCCTGTCTCAAAATAAAACGAGCTGGGGATGTAGCTTTGAGGCTGAATGTGCCTGGACACAAAACAGAGAACCGCAAAACTATGCCATAGTAAAGTCTGCAGGAAACTGCCAAAAAAGAGTAAAAGGGTTGCTTTTTCACAGTGAGGGCCAGCGGATCACAGGAACCAGGTGTGGAACCAGTCAACACCATTGGCCACTTGCTCTGCTAACTTGGTCTAAGTGACATTGGGAAGCTCCAGGGTGGGAGAAGAAGCAGTAGCACTTACCCCGGGGTGGGAATGGGGAAGATCTCGGCCATGTCCACAGCTCCTTCCTGGGGGCGGAAGAGAAACCCGACTTTTCATCTCATCAGAAAGCTCTGAAGAGCTGCATGGGGCAATTTAAATTTAGGCTTGAGAGAAAGCCTTCTTTCTGTCCCCATGTTCTGTAAAGCTGAGTAGAGCACATCAGGTTTCTTAAGGAAGTCTTTTTTTTTTTTTTTTTGCGGTACCGGGGATTGAACCCAGGGGCGTTCTACCTCCACGCTACATCCCCGGCCCTATTTTTTTATGCTTTATTTTTGAAACCGGGTCTCACGAAGTTTCGGAGGGCCTCACTAGGTAGAGAGAGAGGAGAGAGGAGAGAGGAGAAAGAGAGAGATAGCTCGTGCACGCGCGCATGCGCGCTGAGGTTGGCCGCGAACCCGGATCCTACGGTCTCCGCCTCCCAAAGTACTGGGATTACAAGCGTGCGCCACCACGCCCGGCTTTAAGGAAGTCTTATAACCTCATAAATGCTTTGGAACAATGTCCTTTTCTTTGCTTTTCTTTGCCTATGCTGGAGATCCAGCCCTGGGACGCTCATTCACTGAGCTATATCCCTGACCCTTTTTATTTTTTGTTTTGATGCAGGATCTTGCTGAGTTGCCCCGGCTGGCCTTGAACTTGTGATCCTCCTGCCTCAGTCTCCCAGACAGCTGGGATTACAGGCCTGTGCCACCATACCCAGCTTATTTTCTTACCTTTATGGTTTTCTGCCCCTTTCATCCATTCGACACTCTGCTTCCCTGGTGGTCTTTCTGAAGAGGAGACTTTTCCCTCTCCAAGATGGACTTCTATTACAGCATACAATGTAAACATATTACAGCATGAAATAGAAACTCCTTAGCTAATATCAGGTTTCTTTGTTGTCTAGCCCAGTGGATTTCAGCCTTTTTGTGGCAGTGATACATTTCCATTCCAGAAGTTTTGACCACATAGTAGACTCAAAACACCAAAGTTAGCATTTAAAATGCCATGCTGGCCGTGGCAGAGCAGCAGTGTGGTGCCTTGTCCTGTGCAGAAGAGCATGTGGTCCCTGTGGTCACCAGCAGGTCCCTCAGCAGCCTTGGAGTTGTGCTGCAGCTCAGGAAGATCTGCTTATCGCAGCCCACGTGCTCCTAAGGGAACCTCCTTAGGACTCCAAGGGGCTTGCTTAGGATGTCTCTGTTCTCCTCTTGCTCACAGCAAGTTGTGCTTTGTCGCAGCTGGTTTTCCAGAACCTGCTCCGCTCCACTGGAGTGTGCCTTGTGTGTGAGTGTGTATTTGAGTGTGTGTGTGTGTGTGAGTGTGTGTGTGTGTGTGTGTGTGTGTGTAAAACAGGTTTTAGACATTCAGGTTTTTGCTGCATGTCTGTGGCTCATGGGTTGAGGACTGGCCTGTCCCTTTCTTATTTGTCCAGCTGTGTCCTCCTCGCCTCCATATTTTAGCAATTTCGGGACCAGTCAGGACTGCATGCTGGGTTTTCTCATGCTTATGCCTTTATAGGCCATGTGTCACTGCCTGCGCTGGTCTCACTCATCCTTCAGTTTTCAGCTCAGTAGAACTTGTGTGGAGCCCTCTTCCCTTGGAGGGCTTGATTTTTCTGTTCTCACCGGACCTGAGGCACACCTCCACGAGGAAGTCCTCACATTGCAGCTTCATTGTTTGCAGTGCCTCTTCATTGTTCTATAAGCTCTTTGAGGGTGTGGGCGCAGTGCCTTTCATCTCTGTGTTTATAGCACTTAGCATATATTTGACACTTTGTAGGGATTTACTAAACATTGTTTATTAAGTTGTGAATGAATATTCTTTTTAAGTTTTCTTTGGTGACGGTGCTTCTTGCCTACACTTTCACAGTAGAGTGGGATAGAGACAGGGGAGAATTAGAAGCAGTGGATTGGCTGTACTCATAGCATCATAGATGGTCTTAAAATAGAGTGCTTAGTGATAGAAGTAAAAAGTAGAATGAAACATGTAATAGTACCTTTATATAAATAAAGACACATGCCCACAAAGCAGCCATGCTCAGTTTAGGAGAAAGCATACCAACATTAAACTTACGGAATAGTTGGGGGAAGGGGAAGAATTAGCTAAATATATTTTATTTGTTGAGGGACAGAATAATTAAATACATTTTTAGTTCTTTTGACTTATTTGTTGATGGCTATGATAGCTGAGTAGCCTCAAGGTGATTTCCTTTGGAGAATGTATTTGGAATTTGAAACTAAATTCAGCTTCAGATATAGTTGAAAAGGAGAGAAAAAATTTCTTAATTTATCCCCAAGTAAGCAGAATGCTTTATCTTTTTCATTTGACACTGAAAAAGCTCACTTTGAAGAAATGCCTTGCATTTATGGATAAACAGTCTTTGTGTGAACATTTTGTTGTGTTCTAGTCTCCTGTTAATATTCCCGTCTTCCGTGGAACTTTGAGTCTTTGATTCACAGTACCATGAGTTCAGTTGAGCAGACGTGTATTGCAGATTTAGTATGTGTAGATCTCAGTGCTTCTGAGGGCGTGTAAAGGAGGAGAAAACCTGGGAGGAAGTATTTAGGATAAGACAGATATATAAATAACTAGTGCGAGTGGTTGTCAGAGAGGCAAAGAAAAAGTTTATTTCTACTGGAGGTGGGTGTTTGTGTAGGGGTGGACTGGAGGAAGTTTTAATGAAATATTCTAGAAAGGTAAGAATGACTTTAACATTAAAGGACAGGGTCTAGGATTAGTTAAGCTACTCTGGGGAGAGAAATGAGGAAAAGTATGGTTTTTTAGAGACTTGTTTGGTGATCTGAGGCTATAACTGTGGAACATTTAATTTAAAATAAGAAGTCTAAAAAACCATAAAGTTCCTGATTCAGGAGGGTTGGGGTGGGGCCTGGATTTTGTATTTCTCACAAGTTCCCAAGTCATGCTGATGCCGTTTGGGGACCATGCTTTGAGAATCAGTATTCTAGTGATGTTTCCCTTGCAATAAAGCCTACTCTCATTCTAACCTGTAAGGTCCTGCACGAGCTAGGTCCTGGTTCCTTTTCTGCCCCTCCTTGGCACGTGTCTGTATGCCTGGTAGGTTGACTGCCAAAAGGTCATGCAAATGTCCAAGCTCATTCCCACCTCAGGCCTTCTTATGGAATGTCTTCCCCCAGATGGTTTATCATAATTAGCCATCCTTCCCTCCTCACTTCCATAATTGTCACATCACTTTGTGTATGTGTGTAGCTCATGTGTGTATAATCATTCTCTTTCTGCCCAAAAGAATGCAAGCTTTCTCATCACTGTATTCCCATTTCCTAAACTGTGCTGTGAGGAGGTGCTCAATGAATATTAATGGATGAGTGTGATCAAAACCATTAAAGTCAGCAGTGGGTTGGGATTGAGAGGAGGACATGGAACCAGGAGCTGCTTCATAGTAACTGATGATAAGACATCGTGCTTGTAAGTCTCAGTATAGAGGTGACTGTTACCCGTTGACGTACACCAAGTGGTTATGTTACCAGACAGCTAAGACCAGCAGGTGACTTGCTGATAGAACACTGGTTTTCAGTATGTAATGAATTTCCCCCTCAATTAAAGTAACTGTATTTGCTGTATCCTTTTGCCTCCAGAATGTTGATTATCTTAGAGAATGATCAAGGACTCTAGATGTTACTGAATGAATAACCAGGATATTCCACATGATTTTGTTCAAATTGATACTGAGACTTCATGTGCTGTTGATATCCAATTTCTAACTTGCTATAAGTGACTTGGAGAACTGGTTTATGATTTAAAAAAATCCATTTGGTATGATTTTAGGATTTTGCTGTAATTCAGATGTGGCTAATAAGAGCTGATGAGCTGTTTTTAAAAAATATGCCGTAATAAAGAGTGATACACTTAAGCTGGGCTTGGTGGCATGTGCCTGTAATCCCAGTATTTGGGAGGCTCAGTCAGGAGAATTGCAGGTTCAAGACCAACCTCAGCAACTTAGTGAGCCCCTGTTTCAAAGTAAAAAACAAAAAGGTCTGGGGGTGTACTTCAGAGGTAGAGCCCCCCTGCCCCTGGATTCAGTCCTCAGCACTGGGGTGGGGTGGGGGAAGTGGTACACTTAGAAGTAGGTTTAATATCATTGAGCCTTTAATAGAACATTGGTAGACATAACTCATGGTAATTGATGACGATTTTAAAAAGCAGTTTAATGGCCTTAAGAGTAAACTCTAGGTGGGAGAAACAGCTCAGTAATCATATAAGGCCTTTGTAGGCAGTGAGTCTGCGTAATTTTAATAACATTGGACCCCATTGTCATGGAGACTGGAGAGTGTCTCTGAGGGAAAGGACTCAAAAATAGAGTGTCTCTGGGCACCCGAGAGAAGCTCCATGGAGACCCTGGGGGGATGTGGGACAATCCAGACCAAGGTACCGAGCAGCACACTTCCTGCAGAAGGTTGGCAGCCCAGCCCACAGCTAGGGCAGAGAATGGCTGAATCCGGGAACTCAACTGACTGTTGTGCCCCATGTGTATCCCATCAGCAGCTGAGGAGCAGGAGGCAGAATGTCCCAGAAGACGGGAACGATCTGCATCTCATTTCTAATCCCCTTCAGTGTTGCAGGCCATGGTTGAGCTAAATGTTGGTGTGTGCATTTGAGAGTGGAAGAAACTTTGATGTTGTTTCTGCTCAGTCAGGTTAAAGGAAACCTGGTGACATCCTTCTCTTCCGGAAGGTCATCTGGGCCTTCCGCTCTGCAGCATACAACAAATACAGAAATAAAGAATTAGTTCATATTTATTTCTCCACAGAGAAATTACCAAACCCAAAAACCTTCATTCTTTACTCTTACTACAAGTGAGGAGTTTCTTGAAAATTGTGAAATTTGAGAATTTATGTTACTCTTTTTACAGATTATTTTTCTTTAAAGGATAGTTTTCCTCTTATACTTTCCTTCTTTCTTTTCTTTTTTCTCTTAGATAAACCTAGGGGATTTGAGTTTTTATAAATCAGAACTCTGAAGGTGTTATTGAAAAGCTTAATTTCCTGTCTGTGACAGAGAACATCTTGTACTCTCTTGGTTCTTTTCTTTCTGTGGGCTTCACATGATTTTTAAAATCAAATGAATAAACTTAAGCTTCTGACTCAAAGCAAATTTCTTGTAAATGCCCTAGCTAGCTTTCTGTATTTCCTCTTGGAAAGGTCATTCAAATTTTAATCTAACTCCTCTTTGAAAATGAATCATTCTTATATCAGTGACATAACATTACACAGTTACAGTGAATATGTATTCTATCACAATAGGGCTTTTAAAAATAAGTCTATAACTCATTCTTTTAAAAGGAAAGTTATCTATGCCCTTGGTTTCTGGAAGGACAAGTCTACATTTGGATATGACTTTTGCATGAGATTCTGTGCAGTGTGTGTGGGGGCTGCCTTTTATCTTTACTGGAGTTTTCTTTCTCTTGAGATTGATCACTGTAGGAGGTAGAAACAATTAGTAATCATATTAAATATACTTTTAAGTTTAAATTATTGTAAAAATATTTTGACATTGAAATTTGAAAAAAATTAAACATGACATTGGTACCTGCTCTCCTAATAAGTGGTAATTTCTATGTTTTCCATACAAGTCAGTTCATATGTACGTCTGTTTTAAAGGGCTGTAATCTACAACTTAGCATTCTGTTTTGTAACTCTATCTTAACCTTTTTCTAATATTCTGTTTATATTTACAGTAATTGGTAGCTGGGTCACAGTCCTTTTAGTACATGCATTTTTAACTTAACTCTTCCATGTTGTGGATATTTAGTTTTCCATTTTATTATTTATAGATCTAGCACTGTAGTGAAAATCTTCAGGCATTTAGTTTTTCTTTATTTTAGTAATTTCTTTGGGATAAATTTCCAGGAATAAGGTCGTGAAGTATACATAATTTTGTAGCATGTGATACATGGCTCATTTTCCAAATGGAATTTTAAACAATTTATAGTACCACCGTTGTGTCTTTGAATCACTTTTCTACAATTTCACCTATGTTGGATTTTGTGTGTCTGTGTGTGTGTATGGGTTGGGGATAACTGGGGATTGAACACAGGGACATTCTACCTTCGAGTTACACCGCTAGTCCTATTTTGTTTTTTATTTTGAAACAGGGTCTCAAACCTACAATCCTCCTGTCTTAGCCTCCCAAGTACTGGGATTACAGGTGTATGCCACCATGCCTGGTGTCCTATGTTGGATCTTATCTTTTAATTGAAGATAATTTAACAGTTGTGGTGCCTCAATTTACATTTCCTCCCATATTTAGCCATTTGTATTATCTTCTGTGATCTTTTTTCTCTTCTGCTCTTAAATATACTTAAGAGTTTATTGATTAATCTCTTTGTGGCCTATACTGTAAAAAATGACATTCCTGACTTGCAATTTGAGAAGAAGTTAATGTTTTAATGTATATATGGTCACTGAAAATGTCTGATCTGATATCTACTACTGTACTCGAGGGAAGAAAAGTCATCTCTTCTGTTGCCATTTAAGGAGGACATTGGGAGCATTTCACATGCCCCGGTAATTGATGTTCCTTGTCGTATGAGTGCGTCTGTAAAGGCTGATTTGTTTTGACCTGATGACTGCTGCAGTCTTGAAGAAAATAATTTGCCTCAGAGGTTCCCAGAAACACTTTTGGGGCTCAGTGAGAATAACTTTCTTACCACAGCTTCCAGAGGGTTTAACTCTGGGAGATCCCATTTCTCTTGTTTCTACATGGGGAAGAAACTACTGTCATCTCTTGTGTGTGTGGTACTGGGGATTGAGCCCAGGAGCATTCTACCTCTAAGCTACACCCCCAGCCCTATTTTTTAATTTGTTTTGAAACAGAATCTCACTAGGTTTCTGAGACTCTCACTACACTGCTGAAGCTGTCCTTGAACCTACCAGCTTCCTGTCTCAGCCTCTCAAGTACTGGGATTACAGGCATGCGCCACCATGCCTGGCACTGTATTTTCTTGAGAATATGGTATTAAAAAATATCGTAATTTAAGCAGGGCGTGGTGGCGCACGCTTGTAATCCCAGTACTTTGGGAGGCAGAGACCGGACGATCCGGGTTCGCAGCCAGCCTCAGCTCTCTCTCACTCTCTCCCTGTCTCTCTCTCTCTCTCTCTATCTCTATCTCTCTCTCTCTCTCCTTAGTGAGGCTCTCCGCAACTTCGTGAGACCCAGTTTCAAAATAAAGCATAAAAAATAGGGCCGGGGGCATAGCGCAGAGGTAGAACACCCCTGTGTTCAATCCCCGGTACCGCAAAAAAAAAAAAAAATTTCGTAATTTAAAAGTATTAAGGCAAGATGGCATTTTGTAAATAAGATCACTACAGATTTAAAAATATAATTTATTTTTCTATTAGTTTATGCCTCTTTGCTGATACCTCAGGCTACCTCAGATCATACTCAACTTTTTCATATCCGAATTTCCTTGTACCTATAGTCTCATTTGTATAATTTGTACTAAATTATTCTCTTAATTTTTCATGAGTAAATTTTATCTCCCTTAAGTGATTGTGATATAGTTCATAGATCATAACATTCACCCAAAATGTATAATTCAGTGATTTTTAGTATATCCACAGGGTTGTACAAACATCAGCACTAATTCCAGAACATTTTCATCACTTCCTAAACAAACAAACCTATACCCTTTAGTAATGACCGATTCTCCTTCTCCCTGCCCCCCAGCTCCTGACAATCATGAATCTGTTTTTTGGTCTCTTCGAGTTTGCATATTCTGGGCGTTTCATATCAGTGGAGTCATGTACTGTATAGGCTTCTGTGTCTGGCTTCTGTGATTTAGCATAATGTTTTCAAGGTTCATTCATGTTGTAGCATGTGTCAATACTTCATTACTTAAGATAATTTTCATTCATTCTGATGTAGTGGACTTTAAAGATATATTTCCTTATTTTTTTTGTGGGACTGGGATTTGAATCTAGGGGTGCTCTACCACTGAGCTAACCCCCCAGCCCTTTTTATTTTTTCATTTTGAAACAAGGTCTTGTCTTGCTAAGTTACCACGCTTTGTCCTCGAACCTGCAATCCTTCTGTCTCCGCCTCCCAAGTACTGGGATTACAGGCAGGTGCCACTGTGCTGGGTTAAAGATATATTTCTTGATTGACTGTTTTTTTATTGGTCCCTGACTGAAGTTGAGGCAGCGTGGTGAGCCAGGAAAAGCTCTCAAACAGATACGGGCCTTGCATAATCTGACAGCAGAGATCCAGGAAAGTAATGTGTGTCAATAAAAATGGCACCTTATGTTTATCTTATGATTTTCATAATTGATTCCTTAAAAAAATAAATTTTGTTATATAATCATTCTAGAAAATTTAAGCATAGAAGCTTCCAAAAATTCGCTTCAAAATTTTACTACCAAGGTATAACTACTCTTACTTTGGTGGTTATAGTTCCAGGCTTTCGTCTATGTATCTTACAGGTATGAATTCCTATATCATTTATATAGTATATATATATATTTTTTTCCAGTTGTATAGTAGGATATGGTAAGTCCCATTTTGTAACAAAACTATGCATAACTGACATACTTTGGAAAGTTTTGTTTGTCATTTTCCTTCTGAAATGTTTTGGTGTTAGATGCTAGACACTTCTTAGTTTTATTCATTTTTTTAATCATTAGAGATCATGGATTCTCAGCTAAGATTGTTTTCTAAAGGACTTTTAGTTGATAGAATAGCCTAAAATTTCTTTTAAGTAAAATTTTCAACATATTGATAAAAACTACTTCACTCACATGAAACAAAACTACAGCTGCTTCATCTTGTTTTGTTATTTCAGGAAATTAAATTGCAATTTTGAAGAGTTCTTTTACCATTTTGGAGAGTATATTTGTAAAACAAAGATAAAAGGAAAGAAGCAATACAAAGAACTTGTATGCCTGCGTGTACTCTTTAGTTTAACCAGCCCTCTCTTTTTCTTCTCCTTTTTTTGGGGGGGAGTCCTTCAAGTAAAGGAAGGAGAAGGGAATCGATATTTAGTGAAAAAATGCCCATGTTCCACTTTTTCTATAAAATCTTAAATAGTTATGTTACCACTTTAAAGCCCATTATGACCAAATTATTAATTAAAGGATTTGAAGAAAGTGATAACGTTTGCAGCTTGAGGACATTCTTATATCTGCAAATTTAAAGAACATCTGAAATGAGTCTTAAAGTTTGTTTCAAAAGGTGTGGTGACTTCAGTTTGTTCTAATCATATATTTCTAGGAGGGAGAAACAGTATAGATATTGTAGCCCATAGTAGCAGTTTGGAATAGAGGGTGGCCCTTCTTCACCCCACTTCCTTCTGTGGTATGGACAGGTAGAGCTTTGTCCCTCAGTTGTACATGAAATGTCACACACTCACAGCTTAAAGCCACTTTTCCTAACCATCTTGTTGCCACTGTTGTATAGTATCCAGTTAAGAAGTCATCTCACTTGATAAATTATCTTTGTAGTGTAAAAAAGTAGAACAGTCACTACAACAAAGATAAAGGTGAGGCTGGGACGCTGGCCAGGTGGCAGTGTGGCCCCGCGAGTGTGAAGGGTTTGTGGGTTCTCCAGAGGGGATCACCACTGGGCAGTTGATGAAAACTTGTCTAGAACACAGTAGATAAAGCCTGAAGATGGTGATCCCGTATCATCAACACTTTTTCCTTTTTCCTTTAAACATTCTGGAGAAATTTCCATCTTGAGATAAAGCGGAACAAAGCACCTTGTGCTGTGTGCCTCCTCCCATGCGTGCCTCTGTGTTCTGTGTCTTGTGTTAAAACCGAACTCCTGGAAGTGTAGACTGTGCTGTCTCCCCTCCCCTTCCCTCAGGTCTCCAGCTTCTTCCAGCCTGGTCTTTATCCCATACTCAGTGCTAGTCAAGGCAGTCCATCCTCCATCTTGCCAGGTCTCATGACCAATACTCAGCCCTCATTATTAGATCTCTAAGCCCCTATATTCTTTCCTCAAACACTTCCTCTACTTTGTTTCTGGTGCACTGCACTCCCCTGGGCTTCTCCCTGGGTTTTTTGTTTTGTTTTGTTTGGTGGTACTAGGGGTTGAACCCTGGGGCATTCTGCCTCTGAGCTACACCCCCAGCCTTATTTTATTTTTTATTTTGAAACAGGATCTCACTGAGTTGCAGAGGGCCTTGTAAGTTGCTGAGGCTGGCGGCCAACCTTCGATCCTCCTCTCTCAGCCTCCTAAGTACTAGGATTACAGATGCGTGCCACCACACCCCACTGGCTGCCCTCCCCTCCCCTCCCCTCCCCTCTTCTCCCCTCCCCTCCCCTTCTGGTGAGAGATGGAGAAATCTCAGACTCCATCCTAGATCTATGGAATCAGGAATACTCAGAGTGGGGCTGGAGTCTGTGTTTAATAACCCTCTGTACTTACCAAAGTTTGAGAACCTCTGGCCTGTAGTCTGGCATGACCTGTCTTCTGCTGGCCTCGTTGAATCAGTCCCGTTACCCTTTCCTCTGGCTCCCTCTGCAGTGCCCTCCTGCTCCACAGGCCTTTAGATTTGTCCCCTGGCTTGGGGCATTCTTCTCCCAGACCTTAGCTGGGCTGTGCTCCCTTTCGTTTAGATGGTTGCACCCTGCTCAAGAGCCCGCTCTGCATACGTAGTGCAGAGAGGAGGGCTTTGGTGCCGGGCACATGTTTTGCCCCTGCAGGTTCGCTTTCCCCTCCCTTGCCTTGTGTTGCAGGGGAGTGACTTCTATAAACTGCATCAGTTCTTCCCTCGCCATCTGGCTTCTCCGCGGTTGGCCCAGTGGGGAGTGGTAGGACAGGAGAACGAGGCAGCCAGGTTGGGCTGTTGATTCCCGTGGCTCCTCCCTGTGGGCTCACTGTGTCCCTCTCCACACAGCTCTTTCTCTCTCTTTGAATTTTGTTCAGTGAACACTGAACAGTGTCAGCTGTTTAGCAAAAATTATGTATAGTAGATAATCTATAAATATAGAATGAATGTAAAGAATGTAAAGAATATGAAACAGAATTAGGATGACTTGCAGGGTGTAAGCTGAAGAGAGGCGAGGACAAACTCTGATTTTATTTTATTTTATTTTTTTTTTTTGCAGTACTGGGGATTGAACCCAGGGGCATTCTACCTCCTGGCTCTATTTTTTATACTTTATTTTGAAACCGGGTCTCACGAAGTTGCGGAGGGCCTCACTAAGTAGCTGAGGCTGGCCGCGAACCCAGATCCTCCAGTTTCCGCCTCCCAAGTACTGGGATTACAAGCGTGCGCCACCACGCCCGGCTCCACTCTGATTTTAGAGTGTGCACCTTTGCTGTATCCTAGGTCACTTAGCAATGCCCCCCCCCCAAAGTACTCTGACAATAAATCAGGTAAAATGGTGATTGTGGGCAGAAATGTTGGCCTGACTGTGGCAGCGACACGCTGGGCACTGTGTGGTCAAGTTGCGGAGGAGCTCTCGCCTGTGTGCTGTCAGGGAAGGCCTTGCAAGACAAAGCAGTGGCTGAGAACTGGGCAGTGCAGGAGTCAGGGAAGGCCTTGCAAGACACAGCAGTGGCTGAGAACTCGGGCGGTGCAGGAGTCAGGGAAGGCCTTGCAAGACACAGCAGTGGCTGAGAACTGGGCGGTGCAGGAGTCAGGGAAGGCCTTGCAAGACACAGCAGTGGCTGAGAACTCAGGCGTGCAGGAGATCAGGCTCTGGCTTGGATGCTGGCTTTGCTGTTCAGTAGCGGTGTGACCTAGGCAAGTTAGTCATCTCTCTGTGCTTCAGTGTCTCCCTCAGTAAAGTGAAATATTCTTACAGGATTTAACATATATTGTGTGCTTGTTACATATCAGCCATAGTTCTAGGTGCCGGAGACACAACACTGAACAAAGAAACCCTTGACTTTTGTATGCAGTTCACCTCCTAGTAGAGCACTCAGATTATAAAAACGAGTTAAATGAATATAATGTATAGTGTTTGTGACTGTCAAGTAGAGAAACAGTCTCAGAGGAGTGAGCTAGGGTGTGTGTGTGTGTGTGTGTGTGTGTGGTGTTGGAATTTTAGGTGGGGTGGTCAGGGAAGACTTAACTGAGAGGGTGACAGTTGTTTAAAGACATGAAAGAAACGAGGAAGCCAGCTGTGCGGGTGCACAGAGCTCTGAGGTGGGAAGGTGCCTGGCCAGGACCCTGGTAGAGCAGAGCGTGGGGGGCGGGAGGAGAGGAGGGTGGAGGCGGGCCTGGGTGTGGGCACATCATGTGGGAACTTGCAGGCTGTTGTCACAGTGTTGGCTTTTACCCTGGCACCTAGTAAACACATTAAATGGTAGCTACTGGGAAACCTAAAGACTCATTTTGGAGATGAGGCTGTTTCAGAGGTGACCTTACTTCCCTAAGGCAGTCTAATTATGAACACATCTAGGGTTCAGATCAGATCGGCAGCGTCGAGGACTCCAGTACATTGACGAAAGTGACGAGAGTGATCATCGTACAGGAAAGAAGAAACGGGGTCAGCTCCTGCACTTGCTGCTCATGCCAGCATCAGTCCTGTGGGAAGAGCGGCCTAGCGTAGGAACACGTTCTTATTTGCAATTATGTCTTAAAATGAACGAAGCTTTTGGTTTTCCAAAAAGTAGAAGGCCAGTTTGGGTTACTGTGATTAATATTTCCTGCTATAAGGGACAGCTTAGAGAGTAAGGGGACCAAACAGAAAAAGAGTGGTACCTACCTAGGACTTTCTCATTTCAGTACCCAAGTAGATCACTTCTCTGACTCTTTTTCTTTGTTTATAAACAGAAAATAATAACTGCCATGTTTATCTGAGAGTTGGTGTAAGTTTGTGAGATAATGTGTGTCAAAGTACTCTGAAAGATGAAGTCTACTAGGTAAGGGGCGATTGTGTTACATAATAGCCTTTTCTTTGTTGATACAGTGTGTGTCAAGTAAATATACTGTGTGTCCAATATTTCTGTTATTTAATAAACATCTTCAAGTTTCATATTTACAATGAAAACAGTTACTATTTTTGAAGTGATAAACTTCAAAGAAAGTTTTGGTGTGGGTGGGGAGTATGGAGAAGTACTATTTAATACTCAAGTGTAATTCATTTGTCTCCATTATTAAGTATGCCATGTATTTTGGCCAGGGCAGCAGAAGGGTGGAATTCTGTGAGCTTAGTTAATCTATTTTTTTCAAGTCAGGTTGCCAAGGCTTTATGGTTTTTGTGTTACATTATTAAGTGTTGCCTTGTTGGCTAAGCTGAGGCCTTAGGACTATGTATCCTTATGAGTACAATTTATCAGAATGTGAAAAACCTGAGATAATTAGCTTGAATGCTTCTCAGCTCATAATGGGAAAGAAACTCCACAGCTCGCTCGCTCTTTCTCTTCCTTTCCTTTCCTTTCCTTTCCTTTCCTTTCCTTTCCTTTCCTTTCTTTCCTCTCCTTCCTCTCCTTCCTTCCTTCCTTCCTTCCTTCCTTCCTTCCTTCCTTCCTTCCTTTATTCCCTTCCCCTTCCTTCCTTCCGTCCGTCCTGGGGATTGAACCCAGGGGCATTTTACCTCTGAACTATACCCCCAGCCCTATTTTATATTCTGTATTTTGAAACAGGGTCTCATTAAGTTGCGGAGGGCCTTACTAAGTAGCGGAGGCTGGCCGTGAACCTACGATCCTCCTATCTCAGCCTCCCAAGTACTGGGATTACAAGTGTGTGCCACCACGCCTGGCTCATATTTCTTTTTGGGAGGCTGAGATGGGAGGATTGCAGGTTCGAGTCCAGCCTCAGTAAATTAGCAAGGCCACCAGCAACTTAGTGTGACCCTGTTTCAAAATTTAAAAATAAAATTGGGCTGGGGAGTGGGTATCTCAGAGGTAGAGTGCCCCTGAATTCAATCCCCAGTACCATACACACACACACACACACACACACACACACACACACATTTTTTTTGAATAGGTAATTCATGTACATGATATAAAATTGATTTCCAAGCTGGGCGTGGTGGCGCACGCTTGTAATTCAGTACTTTGGGAGATGGAGACTGGAGGATCCTCCGGGTTTGCAGCCAGCCTCAGCGCGCGCGCGCGCGCGCGCTCTCTCTCTCTCTCTCTCTCTCCCTCTACTTAGTGAGGCCCTCCGCAACTTCGTGAGACTTGGTTTCAAAATAAAGTATAAAAAAATAGGGCCGGGGGTGTTGTAGCGTGGAGGTAGAACGCCCCTGGGTTCAATCCCCAGTACCGCAAAAAATAAAAATAAAAAAATAAAATTAGATTTCCCTCTAAACTTTCATTTCCCACCTCCCCCTTTCAGACGCAGCACATACTATGTTCTTTGGCATCCTTCCAAAATGAGGTGCATAAATGAGTGTACATATGATATTTTCTAATCAACCCTGAAAGGATTGGTGGAAATGTTTATTTGTAATATGGGTCTGGTGCATACCAAAAATTAAGTATTGGGAAACAAATGACATAAATAAAACTGGCGGAAAAAGTTTTGATTTGGACTTTTGTGTGAGCTGGTTTGACTATACCTTGGGGTCCCCGGGGTTCTGCGGCGCTGCCCAGAGATGGGCAGGGTTCCGGCTGGCCGGCATGCCCAGCCCCCCCCACCTCAGCCAGGGCAGCCAGACTGTTGTGTCGTGCATTTGCACTTCCAGCTGAGGTTTCTGTGGAGAAAGGAGTCTAAAGTGAGTACCGTAACCCATGTGGACAGTAATGGTGACTGTTGTGTCTGTGTTTTCAGATGTTCCTGACAGTGTACCTCAGTAACAATGAGCAGCACTTCACAGAAGTCCCAGTGACTCCAGAGACGACATGCCGAGACGTGGTGGATCTGTGCAAAGAGCCCGGAGAGAGCGATTGCCATTTGGCTGAAGTGTGGTGTGGCTCTGGTATGAGACCCAATTTTGTGCTTTAGTTCTGCTGTCTTCTGTTACTTCTGGGTTCTAGGAGTGGCACTGTGTGAATATTCAGTTTTGCCAACAGAGAAACTGTAGATAGCATGTCCATCAGGATGTAGTGATCTCGATCCAGCTTCGTAGTGGCATGTGGTCTTTTTGCTGTTTTCTTTTTTCTGCAATGAAATGAAGGCATTGCAGTATAAAATTAATATTTCATAGGACAAGTGGCTGATGTACGAGGTGGAAGCTTCCTGGGTGTTCTAGTCAAATGTATGGTGTTCAAAAGTTTTTTGGGGTGTGTGTGTGTGTGTGTGTGTGTGTGTGTGTGTTACTGGGAATTGAACCCAGGGGCGTGTGTGTGTGTGTGTGTGTGTGTGTGTGTGTGTGTGTTACTGGGAATTGAACCCAGGGGCATTCTACCTCCCAGCTATATCCCCATCCCTTTTTATTTTTGTTTTTGAACAGGGTCTCACTAGGTTGCTGAGAGTCTCGCTAAATTGCTGAGGCTATCTCTAACCTGGAATCCTCCTGTCTCAGCCTCCCAGGTACTGGGCTTACAGGTGTGCATCACCATACCCGATTTAAAAGTTATTTTTTGTATGTTAAAGCTTTACTTAGCTATCTGAGGCATCTTGATTTTCTTGCTATTTCAGTTTTTGGGTTTTAGAGAAAGCTATTCAGTGCTGAACCTGTAGAGCAGGAGGCAGTGCTGACCTCATCGGCAGGATTGTAAGCCTTGAAATCAGTCCTTCAAGGTAGTTCTTTGGAGCTCTAAAATGGGGCGGTTTTCTTTCTTACGGCCCCATAAGAGTTTGTAAATGGGGGAGTAATTTTTCATTTCTGCCTGCTCCTACGCAGCCTGGGCCAACTCCTACTGTTTCCTTTTCCTCCTCTGGGGGGAGCCAGATGTCCTTAGAGTGAGGTGTGCACACTGTTAACTGATTTGGCACCTTTTGTGGCATGTAACTTCAGCCAAGCCTTCACTTCTTACAAGGAAGGACCTTTTATTCATCTTTGGTTGGCTTTCCCACAGTTGGATGTTGTAGGGCTTCTGCCCGCTCTTTGAATTACTTACTTCTTTTTCTCTTTACTTAGGAGCCAGGTAGACCATTTGCATAAAGAAGCCCAAGCGATCTCTTCAAAATGATGACTAGGGGCTGGGGATGTGGCTCAGCGGTAGAGCGTTTGCCTAGTGGGCAGGAGGCTCTGGGTTTGATCCCCAGCAGTGCCTAAAAAAAAAAAAAAGATAATTGCATTTCCTTCCTAAAACTCTTCAGTGTCTTCTCTTCCACTGAGGAAGAAATCCAAGTTCTTTATCTTAGCTTGTAAAGCCCCGTGGATTTGTTGTCGATACCATTTTCCCCCCTTGCCCCTTTTCAAACATTCTTTGGAAATGCCAGTCTCTTTCCCCCCAAGAGCCACTGGCACTAGGCTCCAAGTGCCTGTATTGCCCACTGTCTGTATTGCTTTTCCTCCAGATTTTGCCATTTCTCGTTCTTTCTGCTAATTTGTATTTCAACTAAAATGATGCCTCCCCAGAGAAACTTTTTCTGAGTACCCTGCTTAAACTAGCCATGAAGTTAGTTCTCCATTATCTCATCCTGATTCAATTTCAAGGATACTTGTCCTTTCCCATTTCCTTACTATCTACTCAGAGTTTTTGTGTGTACTTACTGGTTCATAACCTCAATAATCCCAGTAGCCCCAGACACACACACTAGCGCGTAAACTACTTGAGAGAAGAGAATTGGCTTATCATGTTCTTTACTCTGTCCCCAGCTCCAGGGGAGTGCCTGGTCCCTAGGAGGAACCCAGTTAAATACTTTCTGACTGAATAAATGAATGTCTAGCTGCTCCTGGGGGCCTCCTTGCATTCAGCAAGTTACCTTGCTTTATACTTTACTGAGATCATTGGAACCATCCATTGTGGACTCCTTCACTTTCCTTCCTCTGTACCTTAGCTTCTCTCTGAATGCATACCTGTCCTTTCTTCTCATCTCAGGGGAAGAAGTGTGCTCTCTCTTTGCCAAAGCTTTACTCTCTTCCTTGAAACTCTCAATTCTACTTCTTCCCTTTCTTCTCTGGTGTCTTGCTCATTAATCCTTATGTGATAATGATATGTAAAAGTTCTTCTTTCTCATATTTTTTTAATTAAACAAAATTTGCTTCAGGAACCTGGTGATTTTACTTCATTTCCTTTGAGTACAGTGTGTGTGTGTGTGTGTGTGTGTGTGTGTGTGTGTGTGTGTTGTGATCTGAGAGTGGAGGGTCAACTCAGATTATCTTTTGGAGGGTGTCTCTTCAGATATGGGCATTTTCCTCTTGGGGGCGCTTAGTTAGAATTTGTGTGGTTTATAGAAGGAAATTAATCTGTGCCACCTCAGTATGTTATGTTACTGGAAGTAGAACCAGACCTGTGTATTTTTTTTTTCCAACCAAGCAGATTAAGTTCAGAGTTTATTCACAGAATTGGCTGCTGAATGCTTGGCTGACCCATTCTCTGTTCACATTGTTTATTTAAAGTACTAAGATGGTGTCTTTGATTACTGATAAGTGTGTGGAGTTTCTTAGGCTATTTTAACCCTCTTACATTTAAAAATTATATTGACATCATTGGAACTTCTTTGATTTTAAGCAGTTACCTTCTTATCACTATGTTTGGTTTTTATATCCAGCTTCCTTTCCTGAGTTTGGAAGATACTTTGAAGAGAACTCAAGATACATTGTTTATCCTGAAGTTTCCCTTTAAGGGGTATTTAGCTTTGCCTTTTAGTTTTGAAAACTGGTGATCTCATGGAAGAGGGGCGAAATAGATACATGCTCACTATAATAAATAACTTCTGTTTAAAAATGGATGTCTGACATGTAACATTGTTTATAAAATTATAGTTTAGAAATAGCTTAAAGGCTATAATTTTAAAAATAAGACTTAAAAATTTTATTTTTGTATATTTAGGGAATCTTATAATATTAAAATTAGGAAGGACAGATTACTGAAATTTTCGAAAATCACAGAAGTTGATTGGCATACCTATGACGACTAAGTAGCCCACTGGGTTAGACTGGCGCCTTAGATCGCTTCTCTTTCTGTCATTCTACCCTGATTTCACACTAATTGTATGTATGAAAAAACCGTGAAACTTCATTTTTTTAAGAGTGCCTTTAGTGAAAGAAAAAAAATTGTCTAAGATGCTAAGTATCCAGGTCTCGTGGTGCTGCACACCTGTAATCCCAGTACTTGAGAGGTGGAGACAGGAGGATTGTGGGTTCAAGGCCAACCTTAGAAACTTAGTGAGACTGTTTCAAAATAAAAAATAAATAGGGCTGGGGTATAGCTCAGAGGTAGAATGTCCCTGGGCTTAATCCCCAGTACCAAAGAAAGAAAAGAAAAAAAGAAAAAGATGCTAAGGGCTGAGCATGGTGGCGCATACCTGTAATCGCAGTATTTTTGAGGCTGATTCAGGAGTATCACAGGTTTGAGGACAACCCCAACAACGAGGCAAGATTCTCAGCAACTTAGCGAGACCCTGTTTCAAAACAAAAATAAAATGGGGCTGGGGGTGTAGCTTAGAGGTAGAGAGTCCCTGGGTTCAATTCCCAGTACCAAAAAAAAAAGAAAAAAAGATGCTAAGTATTTCCTACATCCATAATGCATAATTTGCATCAACAATAGATGGTAAGTATGTTTTGTCTTCCTTTTACCTGCAAATAAAGTGATTTACTTCTTTTAGAACGTCCAGTTGCTGATAATGAACGGATGTTTGATGTTTTTCAACGATTTGGAAGTCAGAGGAATGAAGTTCGTTTCTTCCTTCGTCATGAACGCCCCCCTAGCAGGGACATTGGTAGGTAGTATTCCGTGAACTATAACAGATATTGGGGCCTTTGTTTTGTGCACTGGAGTAGTTGGAGAAGAGGTGGTACGTGACGGGGAGCCAGGTAATTTGAGAAGTGAAGGAAAGGTTAGAAAGTTGAAAGAGTGGGGATAGATCGCGCTTCTAAGACTTGACAGTGGGGAGAGAAAAGGCTGTGGTTTTGTTTGAAGATGGGAGAAGTGTGTGCTGCTGGGGACTGAACTCGGGGGCATTCTACCTCTGAGCTACACCCCCACCCAGTCCTATTTTATTTTTTATTTTGAAACAACATCTCATTAAGTTGCTAAGGGTCTTGCTAAGTTGCTGAGGCTGGTCTGGAACCTGCGGTCCTCCTGTCTCTGCCTCCCAAGTGCTGGGATTACAGGTGTGTGCCACCACGCCCAGCATGAAGGTAGGAGAAGTTTAGTTTTTTAGGTGGGTGGCACTGTGTCAAGAGAACACAGTGAGGCCCTCCACAACTTCGTGAGACCCGGTTTTAAAATAAAGTATAAAAACTAGGGCCGGGGGTGTAGCGCGGAGGTAAAACTCCCCTGGGTTCAATCCCCGGTACCGCAAAAAAAAAAAAAAAAGAGAACAGAGGTTGAAGCTCTGAGAGAGATGGAGTACCTGGTGGGACAAGGCCCCCCAGAAGGTGCTGCCATAGCCCTGCCGGAAAGACGAGAGGTGGGACCCCTCAAACACTGTAACAGGACAGAAAGAAAACTTGGGCACATGCAGCTAAAGTTTTGCATTTTGCGGGAGCAAGTTGAGAAATTTCTTACCTGTAAACATGTTTTCTCTGAGGGGGAAGGTAAAGTCATCTGACTGTGAGGATCATGGAAGTGGGGTGGCAAGTTGAGCTCTTGTGGAGAAGAGGAGAGAGTGTGCTTACTAGGAAAGCCAGCTTGCTGGAAGCATCGAGGCAGCTGAGATGAGAGACCCTGAGACCATGTGTGGCTTGTCTCCAGTAGTGCTGTGCAGCCCAGGTGGGTTGTGAGAAAAGACAGTTGAATTGACCCAGAGTTGGGGTTTTGCCAGACACACTCGGTGGAAGGTCGTGGGACAAGGAGAAGAAGGTATTGGCAAGATGAGCTATGAGCTGGATGAGCAAGAGGTAAAGATAGGAGGAGGCTGTCGGGAAAGAGTAGATAGGGTGCAAAGACTGAAAGTCTCAAGTAGATTAATGAACTGGTGTAGTGAGAGGGACTGAGATAGATAGATTGAAAGAAATTGTGGTTCAAAAGTAGAATGTTTGAATTCAAAATTTTAGAGGTAGAGCATTCCTGAGTGAAGTGGTCTCAGGTTGGACCCTGAAATGAGCCCGAATTAGAATGGAAACAACTTGGCTGCAGAACCAAGCGGCTAGCTTTAGGGTGGTAGTGTTGTCCAGAATGAAGACAGGACTTGGAGGTGGAGAGGATGGAGAGTTGGGTGGTCACATCTTAGTGACTGAGGGTTGTGACCAGAGTTTATAGATACAGTAAGGAGCGGGTAGAAGGTAATACCTTTGGTGGAGAGATATGGACCAGAAGCAGCACTAGACATTGAGAACACAGCCAGCCATCCCCATGACCGGAGGGTCTTGTAGGGCATAGAAGGAGCAGCTTCTGAAATCTGTGAGGCAGCGCTCTTCTCAGTGGGAAGCCACAGGTTGAAGCAGGATTACTGTGTATTTCTAAAAACAGTGGAGTTTAAAAATAGAAAGTGAGCCGGGCGTGGTGGCGCACGCTTGTAATCCCAGTACTTTGGGAGGCGGAGACCAGAGGATCCGGGTTCCCGGCCAGCCTCAGTTCGCACATGCGCTCACGCGCGCTCTCTCTCTCTCTCTCTCTCCCTCTCCCCCTCCCCCTGTCTCTCTCTACTTAGTGAGGTCCTCCGCAACTTCATGAGACCCGGTCTCAAAATAAAGTATAAAAAATAGGGCCGGGGACGTAGCGCGGAGGTAGAACGCCCCTGGGTTCAATCCCTGGTACCGCAAAAAAAAAAAAAAAAAAAAAGAAAGTGAAGAGCAATTTTCTGTAAGGATGAGGAGTAAGGATGTAGGTAACAGGTGTTAATTGGTGGATATTATAAATTTTCTGTTAACTTGTTTTTATGCAAGTGTTCATATGGAACCTGACTGGTAGAAATGAATGTTTAGAGTAGTGCAGAACTGACTTTGTTGGGCCTCTTCGACTACAGATGAGAAGTGCTGATGCTTAGGGGTTAAATGACTTGTTAGAGGCCACACACCTAGGGGCAGAGCCAGGTGTGGAACCCAAGTCACCCCGACCAGGCTGGCTTCTGTGCCTTTCATTATCACTGGTGTCTGTAATTTTATTTTGAGTATGCATGTATATTTTTTCCTAAGCCTTCTTTTTTATACTTCTAATTTTACATCTTATTTTTGTTCTTTATTTACATTACTACCTATATCCCTCTCTAATTGATAAGTTGAATTTTACCTACTCATCTTTCAGTTCAAATATCTTGCTGTGTAGTACTGAGTAAATTATTAAGTAGTTTCCCAATAGTACAATATGCAGTTTCAGTGTCTGTAATGTGAGAAATACAATCTGAAGATAAAGGAGATGTTTTCACATTGTTGAAAAACACCAGTGCTGCACAGTGTGTAGATGGGATAATGCAGGATTGCTCTTTCAGTCTCCTGAAGGAGGTGTCAATTTACCCTGTTAGTCCAGATCTCTAGACTAAGGAGTAGGAAACTGTTACCCTTTTTCCAATTTAACTCAGACCTGTGACATATAATGTAAATGAAATACTTAAGTCTCGCCGGGCGTGGTGGCGCTTGCTTGTTAATCCCAGTACTTCGGAGGTGGAAACTGGAGGATCCGGGTTCGCGGCCAGCCTCAGCTACTTAGTGAGGCCCTCCGCACCTTAGTGAGACCCGGTTTCAAAATAAAGTATAAAAAAAAATAGGGCTGGGGGTGTAGCTCGGAGGTAGAATGCCCCTGGGTTCAATCCCCGGTACCACAAAAACAAAAGAAATACTTAAGTCTTTTGCTTTTTCTCTACTTAGTTGTTATGTTAAGGAGAAACTAGTTGAGTGCTCTCTCTTTGAGGCAGTAAAGAAAGCAATTATTCTTAAATTACAGACTTTTTTTTTTTCTTTTGCGGTACTGGGGATTGAACCCAGGGCCATTCTACCTCCGGGCTACACCCCCCCAGCCCTATTTTTTAATCTTTATTTTGAAACAGGGTCTCACTAAGTTGCGGAGGGCCTCACTAAGTAGCTGAGGCTGGCCACGAACCTGGATCCTCTGGTCTCAGCCTCCCAAGTACTGGGATTACAAGCGTGTGCCACCACGAACCGGCCGAAGTTTTTTTTTTAAAGAAATATTATGAGAGATTACCTGAGCCATTATATTAGAGAATTAAGCAGTATTTTTTAAATAAAGCTAACATGAAGCCGGGCGTGGTGGCACACCCTTGTAATCCCAGTACTTGGGAGGCTAAGACCAGAGGTTCCAGGTTTGCAGCCAGCCTCAGCTACTTAGTGAGGCCTCCACAACTTAGTGAGATCCTGTTTCAAAATAAAGAATAAAAAAAGGGCTGGGGGTGTAGCTCAGAGGTAGAATACCCTTGGGTTCAATCCCCAGTACCGCAAAAAAATAAAAAAATAAAAAAAATAAAGCTAACATATTAGTTATGTGTAAGTATGATACCTGGCTCTGAGAGTAGACATGTTTGTTCATTTGTTTATTGAATAGAGGATTTGTGCTAAGCTTCCTGGTAGGTATAATAGACATTTGATTCAAAGAAATTGAAATTTGTTGGGAAGTAATTTAATAATTTTTCTGATTTCTGAGAATTACAGGTATAGCTTAATGCCCGGCCGATATTATTTCTTACAATGCATTAATTTAATACTTTTTCTTTCATGATGCATTAAGTGGTACTGAGAAACTCACATATTTTAGCTTGAAAAATTCTTTCTAGCAAAAAAAGCAAGCTGGGCATGGTGCTACATGCCTATAATCCCAGTGCATGGTAGGCTGAGATGGGAGGATTGCAGGTTCACAGCCTGCCTCAGCAACTTAGTGAGGCCCTCTGCAACTTAGTGAGACCCTGTTTCAAAAGAAAAGAGAAAAAAAAAAGTCTGGGGTGTAGCTCAGAGGTAGAATGACTCTGAGTTCAGTTCCCAGTACCACACTGGGGGTGGGGGGAGCAGAATGCATAGTGCTTTCCCAAACTAAGAAAAATGGAAATTTAAAGTACTTCCTTGTTTGTTATGAATTACCATAAAATGCCCCCAATAAACCAAATAACCAAAAAATTGTGTGTCCTGTTCTTAATTGCTTCTTTCCTATGTAAGTTACAGACATTGGTAATGAGTAGAAGGGATTGACTTCATTTTCAGTTATTTCTTTCAATGGAGCTCTTTTTGATTTCAGTACTGAGTAGCTAAATAGCACACCAGAAGGAGCAGCTATAAACAAATGGTATGAAGTGCCCATAGTCAGAAGCACATTAACTTTGTCAATTTTCCCACCTTTGTTATGTGAACCAGGCAGCTTTCCGAATAATAGGCGGCATGTGATATTCCTTAGTGCTAACTATTCACTGTTCCACATAACTGATTTTCTAAAGTCTTGAGTTAGGAGATCTTAACTCCATTGCTATTAGAAAATATTTTTGTCTTAAGTATACGTTCAACTTAAGTATCAAACAGCAATAGCAACATAACTAACAAATGAACTGATAACTTACAGTAGTGTTAATGCGGTTTTTGAATTTTGTGCTTAGTGAGTGGACCAAGGTCTCAGGATCCGAACCTAAAAAGAAATGGCGTAAAAGTTCCTGGTGAACATCGAAGAAAGGAGAACGGCGTAAGTGGTTGTTTTTATCCATACTATATGTGCCATAATGATACTGCTTTTTTTTACTTAATGGGTTAAGGATGGCCCCATTTTAAAGGTTATTTTAAATTTATTTCATAGGAAGTATTAATTGTAATGCTCTCCACGTGTCTATTTTAAAAAGTTAGATGCTAAATATACCATAATTCATAACAAAATTAATGTGGAGCAAGTTCAAGGAAGTATTTGGGTTGTTTGGTGATTTATTTGTTGCTATAATCACTTTTAGTAAAGTAGAACCTTCATATGAATGCTCTTGCTAGTGCATATGAATTTAAGCAAGTGTCTTGGTATAACTTTAAGACATTTCTTTTCAGAGCTCAGGATTGTTAGAATCCAGATTATCTGAAGTACCATTTTCTCTCACTCTGCCTTTCTTGAGTTCTTCCTTTTTCTGTTCTTTGGTCTTATAGTTATTGTACAGTGACGAAAGGATATAGTGATGAAACAGATGACAGTAATGGGTTAGCCATTAGCAGGATTTTTTTGAGTCTATCTTGACACAATGTATTTTTCTTCTCCACTGAGGTTTAATTTTAAAAAGAAAGCTTTTTAGATATAAAACTATAGTTGACATATAATAAACTCCACATACTTAAAGTATACAATTTGATGTGTAAGGCCCTGGGTTCAATCTCCAGTACTCTTTCCAAAAAAGCACAATTTGAAGTTTTGACATACGTATATACCTGTGAACCCATTGCCGTAATGATGGTAAAGTATCCGTCACCCCCCAAAAGTTTCCTCCAATCCTTTTGTAATTCATATATCACCTCCCTCCCCATCCTCATGGAATCATTAAAGGGTCAGCTTTCTGTCACTACAAATTGTATTTTCCAAATCTTATAGGAATGGAATTATACAGTATGTACTCCTTTATTTGGTCTGTTTTCACTTAACATAATTAAAGTTCATCAATTGTATATATCAGTTGTTAAATCCTCTTGATTTCTGAGATGTGATATTCCATTGTCAGAGTATAGCACTTTTTTTTTTTCATGTGGTACTGGGGATTAAACTCGGGGGCATTCTACCTCCGAACTATACCCCCAGCCCTGTTTTATTTTTTATTTTGAAACACGGTCTTACTAAGTTGCTGAGCTGGCTGTGAACCTGTGATTCTCCTGTCTCAGCCTCCCAAGTACTGGGATTACAGGTGTGCACCACCATGCCCAACTTTGAGTTAATGTATTTTTAGATGATGTTCTGATGACTGTATTCTAAGTTTGTTGCCAGTATTCCAGTACTGTGTTTGATCATATTAAACACTTTAGTATATTTTAATATCAAATACTACTATCCTAATATAAATTAACTATAGAACAAAGTAATTCTAAATTTTTCCACTTGTGTCCCTGACTGTTGAAACTATTTAATTTAAAATTTACAATGTGAAGACTATAGGTCTGTATGTGAGTGTGTTTTACATCTTAAGTCAATGTGGTGAATATTAATGTAAAAATGAATGATCTCAAAAGAGCAGATGGGGAACCATAGTAAGGTTTAAAAGCCCACCTCCCAAGAGCTGTGGGGGTTACTCTCTTTCAGGGACTCTCCATTTGTGTGTGGGGGGCTGTTCTTGTCTTCTATCTTTCCCTGACTTAAACTTTCATATTTCTGTATATTAAAAAAAAGAACGGTCTCTTTAACATGAAAGAAAGATGGTTAAATAATTGTCATGAATTGTTCTGATGAAGTTCACAAATAGGCCTTTGAGGGAGGACTCGGATCATTTTGCAGCAAGTGGGAGTGTACGTGTTTGTGTTTTACTTGTAGGTTAACAGTCCTAGGATGGATCTGACTCTTGCTGAGCTTCAGGAAATGGCATCTCGCCAGCAGCAACAGATTGAGGCCCAGCAACAAATGCTAGCTACCAAGGTAATGTCTTCTTCTCCAAGACCCAACAGGCCGCCATTGTTAATGTATGTGTAAAGCTCTTACAGCCCCAGAGATTCCCAGATTTATTTGGCTTACTGCCCCCCTTTCAGAAAAATAATTAGCCCCCCCCAGAAATCTACCTTCTTTAAAAAAAAACACAGAAAGATGCAGTGACAAATTGGCATTCTTTTACTTATCTGTATTTTGTTCCAGTGGTATTGCCTGCTTTGGGAACCTATGGACTAACTCTAACGTCATTATTAAGCCAGTTACCTTCTGGATAGGAGCTGATACTATCAAATCCAGTGTCATCTGCCACGTGGTACTTTCTGCCCCTTTAGCATTTTGAAGAAATCCTTGTGTCATCCCTGTTGTTCAAGATCTTCCTGATCCCTGATTTTGATCACAATTAACCATCCTATGTTGGGAAAGTCATAAAGAGCCCTTCACCTTGCTACTAGGATCAGCCCTGAGCTACAGCAGGAAATGTTGCAGAATACATTTCTAACCTCGTCTTATTTTGAAATAATTTCCATGTTATTTATGTTTTAGGCATATTGATCTGAGAAGTTTACCTTCAACTATAGACTGTGTGACTGACTGCTACTCAGTTTTAGTTTAAATATTTAATGTAATAAAAATAAAAATTTAAATTGCACAGTTTCAGTTTTTCTAAAGATGTTATTTCTTTGGCTCTTTTCAGAAAGTTACCATTTATTGAGTATATGCTGTGTAAGATACTGTTCAAAGAGATTTACATTTCCTATTTCATTTAATCCTCACTACAGTACCAGGTAGTTATTTCAGTCCCTATTTCATAGATGAAGAAACAGATCTGTATACTTGGTGAGGCCATATAATTTGTTCAAGGTTTCATAGGTAATACACAGCAGAGCTTGGGTTTGGTCTAGGTTTGCATCCACATCCTGTTCATCTGTTTTATTTTATTGCCTCCCAGCTCCACAGGAGCTCCGTCTTAAAATTGTAGGAGCCCTTTGTGAAAACTAGTTCAAGATCATTGCTTGTTTGCTGTATAAGGACCATTGATTAAAAATAATATTTTTAGAGATTCTAGGATGGCTTCAGGTGTGTCTCGAGCACACTCGCAGTGTGATTGTGATGGCAGCGTGCGGGGAACGCGATGAGAGCAGGACACCGTTGCAGGTGCACTGAGTCAGCTTGTAGGCGTTAGATTCTTTGGAGGTTAGTGGCATGCCTATTTAAAATGATGCACCTGAGCATTGTTTTGTTTGTTTTTTCATCTTTAGGAACAGCGTTTAAAATTTTTGAAACAACAAGATCAGCGACAACAGCAACAAGCTGCTGAGCAGGAGAAGCTTAAGAGGCTAAAAGAAATAGCTGAGAATCAGGAAGCCAAGCTAAAAAAAGTGAGAGCGCTTAAAGGTCACGTGGAGCAGAAGCGGCTGAGCAACGGGAAGCTGGGTAGGTTGTTCCCAACAGATTCGCGTTAACACCAAATGCCGCACATTAAGCTGCTTTGGCGTAAGAAATCAAATTGGTGTACGAGGTTTATATAAATTTGTAGTAAGGATATGTCTTCATAAATAATCTTAAGAAGAATTTTTTGAAAAAACATAATTCAATATAGTTTTGATGTTGCAAGTTCCTCTAAAATGAATTCAGCCTTGAATGTTCTAGATAAGGTTTTAAAATTACCTCTGGAAATGTAGTAATATTTTTTCTTTTACTGTTTTTAAGAATTTCATGAAGTTCAAGAATTTTATATGATAGCTTCATTTATTATAATATTTTAATTAAAATTTTAGTGGTCTAATAGCTCCACCTACTGTTATAAAACTGAGAATACAATTTCTAGGGAAAGTTCATTTCCAAAATTTGGAGTTTAATGTTTAGTAATATTTATTATACAAATAACAGGAATTCTACAAATGTCTGCGTTGAGACAGAAGCACAAACATTTAGAGATGTTTGTTGATTTCAGTTGCTCTTTAAAGGAATAAGTTGGTTGTAGGATGTTCTGAAAGATGTCTCTAATTTTTATTAGAAAGTTATTGTAGCCGGGCGTTGTGGCGCACGCTTGTAATCCCAGTACTTTGGGAGGCGGAGACCGGAGGATCCGGGTTCGTGGCCAGCCTCAGTTCGCGCATATGCGCGCGCGCGCTATCTCTCTCTCTCCCTCTCCCTGTCTCTCTCTCGCTCTCTCTCTCCCTGTCTTTCTCTCTCTCTCCCTGTTTCTCTCTCCCTCTCTACTTAGTGAGGCCCTCCGTAGCTTCGTGAGACCCGGTTTCAAAATAAAGTATAAAAAAATAGGGCTGGGGGCGTAGCGCGGAGGTAGAACGCCCCTGTGTTCAATCCCTGGTACCGCAAAAAAAAAAAAGTTATTGTAAAGTCTGGTCAGGTGGGAAGTAGTCCTTTCTTAGTTTTCAACTGTGGTTGCTGTTCTCACTTTCTAGTGGAGGAAATTGAGCAGATGAATAGTTTGTTCCAGCAAAAACAGAGGGAACTGGTTCTGGCTGTGTCAAAAGTAGAGGAACTGACAAGGCAGCTAGAGATGCTCAAGAACGGCAGGATCGAGGGCCACCATGACAACCAGTCAGCTGTGGCTGAGCTCGACCGTCTCTACAAGGAACTGCAGGTACACTGTAGCCACTTTTAAAATGCGCTGTAAGATAGTTGGGCATGGTGGTGCACGCTTGTAATCCCAGTACTTGGGAGGCTGAAACAGGAGGATCACAGGTTCAAAACTAGCCTCGGCAACTTAGTGAGGCCCTCCGCAACTTAGCGAGACCCTGTTTCAAAATAAAAAATAAAATAGGGCTGGGGGTGTAGCTCAGAGGTAGAATGCCCCTGGGTTCAATCCCTAGCACCACACACACACACACACACACACACACACACACACATCCAAAAGAAAAAAATCTGTATAAGAACTCCAAAAACAGAGTTGTCTGGAGAAATGGCAGGAAGTGCTAGATTTCAGCTGCTTTTCCTTAAGGTGGGGGAGGTGGGGGAACCTAACCCCCAAGAATCCAGAATAAACTATGCTACCTCAGACAGGAAACTTGAGGAATAACCACAGCCAGTGGTCTAGCACAAATGGCACTTAATTTTAAACCAGGAGATGAGTGTGGAGGGGTGGAGGGACCTTATATTTTTAGAAATTATATAATAGTTAACCATGTGATTACCTGTTGGAGAAATTTTTCTTCCACTCTGCCTGTCTTTATTTTCCTCTCTGTTTTATTCAGTTAAGAAACAAATTGAATCAAGAACAGAATGCCAAGTTGCAACAACAGAGGGAGTGTTTGAATAAGCGCAATTCAGAAGTGGCGGTCATGGATAAGCGTGTTAATGAGCTGAGGGACCGGCTGTGGAAGAAGAAGGCAGCGCTACAGCAAAAAGAAAACCTACCAGTAAGTGGGCTGTATGGGCATGGGCTGAGGGAGGAGGGAAGAAGACGGAGAGCCCAGTGAGGCCAGATTTTCTTAAGCAGCTTCTTCAGAATCATTATGTGGTGTGTCCTCAGGAAAGAGGTGGTACTCTTGGATCCTCAAAAGGTAACCCACTGTTTTTTTAATTTTTTATGTTATTACCTCTGCTTCTCTGCTTTTCTTGCTAATACTTGGAGTAAAGTGTGGGTGGGAGCTCACTGTGAACTGTTTTTGTTTTGGAATATTTCTTGTGGACTCTATGGCTAGACTCTGGTAAAAACTAGGAAAATTCCCCAGCTCTTTCTGAGTTTGATCATCCAATACGAAGGACCTGTGCTTTTTTTCTTCAGGTTTCATCTGATGGAAATCTTCCCCAGCAAGCGGTGTCAGCCCCGAGCCGCGTGGCTGCAGTAGGCCCATACATCCAGTCCTCCACTATGCCGCGGATGCCCTCAAGGCCGGAGCTCCTTGTGAAGCCCGCCCTGCCAGATGGCTCATCAGTGTCGCAGCCTCCAGAGGGGCCGGTGAAGATGCAGACACTGCCCAGTGTGCGGTCTCTGACCGCGTCACAGACTAAAGGTAGACACGAATCGCTCCCAAGCTCTACCATAGTTCATGTCTTTGTTCATGTTTAAAACCTAAAAACCCTTTTGTATTCTTTTCTAGTGCAATGATAAGGTGTGTGAATGTGTGTGTGTGTGTTTGTATCCTAATCAATAAGTCTATTCAGGAAATAAAATCTAAAAAATTGTTTTAAAAAGTTCTTTCTTGTTACCAAGCAAAATTTTTAATGTAATAACACCATATATATAAATGTTGGTGTCATCATTACAGAATGTGAAGTTGTGAGTCCATTCTGTTGATAAATGGTGTTAAAGATTCATATGTGCTTATGCATGAGAAGAGAATCTGCCTCCTGATAGTCTTGAGAAGGTAAACATACTAGGAGATTAAAAGCAAAAATAACAAGGCTTCTTGCATTAGTAATCTTTGCGTTTTGTGTAGTCCTCCGATACATGGTGAGGTACAAACCAGAGTTTGTAATGAAAGGAGAAAATAAACAGAGTTGGAGGAAGGGTAGGGTAAGAACATTCAACTTTATCAGCCTCCTGGAAGGAAAAAGTAATAGCGAAGTGCTGTCTCTTTGCTCTAACCATTGTTAAATGCAAAAAGAAGCTAGTTTGAAAGTATTTGTTATTTTGCCATAATTACTGCTGTGAAGCAACAGTGCCATGTAGTCTAGATCTTATTGCAGAAAGGTTTACATTTGTTTCTGTAAAAAGGGAAAAAAAGCCAGGGCATTTGAAATTTAAATATCAATGTAGAAAAATCTGAATATACCGATTTGTCTTGGGTTAGAAGTCCTTATTTTTGCGTTTATGTTGTGCATGAATTTCTTAAGGAATTGTTTATAAGGTACATTGTAGGTGCTTAGGTCTGTTGGATTGGAAATTGTCTTCGGGGTAATGGTGATGTTTTCTTACACAGTGAAGAGAAATGGGTCTTCGCTGGTTCAAGCAGACTTATTTGCTATGAATAATTTTATTTGCTTGAGTAAGGTGAGAAAATCTTAAATTAGAAACAAAGTCTAACGCAGCACTTTCTAAACAAATTTACTGGGATGTTGTGAATCTGGAATTTAAAGCTGTTTTCAGAGATTAAAGTCTTAACAGTGATGTGAAGCTTTGAAAGTGTCTTTCACATTCTTAGTTACTTGAAGCTGCTTTTCTGCACTCTAGGCGCTAAAGTCCATCCAGCTGGCCCTGACTGGAGCCCTTCAAATGCAGACCTCTTCCTGAGCCAAGGCTCTTCGGTAACTCAGAATGCTGGGAATGCCCTGGACCAAGGTGAGGTTTGTTTGTGTTACTCCTGAGTATTATTTTTCAGTCACCTAAACGGTACTGTGTCTTCTTTTCTAATCACTTTCTAGTGTGATAGAACTAGGGACAATTAACAGTATTTAATTTATTTCCAGAATACCACCATTTAGCCGAGGAACTAGGGTACTATTATTGTAGTATTTGGGTTATTCTTTTATCAACTCGGCTTAAAAATAGGAAAGTAAAGCCAGGTGTGGTGGCGCACACCTATAATCTCAGTAAGTGGGAGGCTGAGACAGGAGGATCACAATTTCTAGGCCAGCCCCAGCAACTTAGCAAGACCTTGTTTCAAAATAAAAAGGGCTGGGGGTGTATTTCAGAGGTAGAACAGCCCTGGGTTCAATCTCCAGTACCAGAAAAAAGTAGGAAAATACTGTGGGTACAGACAGAATTTCAGAGATTTAGGAGAAAACTTGTGAGCGAATAAGCAGTTTTATTCCAAACAGTTTGAGTATCAGTGCGTTGTTTTCTTTTCTGTCCTCAGTTGATGATGGGGAGATTCCACTGAGGGAGAAAGAGAAGAAAGTGCGTCCCTTTTCGATGTTTGACACGGTGGACCAGTGTGCTGCTCCACCCTCCTTTGGCACGCTGAGGAAAAACCAGAGCAGTGAGGATATCTTGCGGGACGCTCAGGTACTTAGGAATGTCCTGGTTTTAAAATTTAATGGTAATTCTCTAATACATTTTTTAGAAGGGATAAAGTATTACACGAGCGAGGGAGAGCAGAAGAAACAAATATTAAAATTAAACATTCTGTTACTTTAACTTCTCTTGCTTGAATGTACTTGTGATACTATACTGTATTGTAGAGTGGCTGATACTACGTGCTTCTGGGTCATATTTTATGTGGTTCTCTACAAAAAAAGTGTAAGTGCATTGCAGAGCACCATATTTGTGCTGCTCAAGTATTTTATTTTTTCAAAATTTGGAGCTGAGGTTATGTCAAGTGATTTGATCGTGAATTTTTTATATTACCCCTTTAGGATCCTAACCTTGGATAAGCAGGGATTTGGCGAATGCTGTGAGTTAGGTGTTGTTTAACCACTGTGGTCTAGATTGCATGAAGTTCTGATGGACTAGAATGGCTTTTATTCATTGGTGCCATCTGTGAATATGAAAGTTGGCAATTAAAAGTTTTTAGGAGGGCATTTAAGTTGCCCAGATAGGAAGTGGAAACAAGGGGAAGTCATATGGAAAGAACTGTATTGCATTACTGAAGTCCTGTATTAAATGAGATCAAATTCAGAGATTCAAAACTTTTATGACTTAAAAATGTAGAGTTAATATTTTATAGTGTATACTTACATTTGTGAAATTAGGTTATCTAGAAGACCCTATATACCCTGTTACACGGTATTTTACCTGGCTTTGTGTGTGTGTGTTTGTGTATTACAGGCTGCAAATAAAAATGTGGTTAAAGTACCACCTCCTGTTCCTACAAAACCCAAACAGATTAATTTGCCTTATTTTGGACAAACTAATCAGTTACCTTCTGACATTAAGCCAGATGGAAATCCTCAGCAGTTGCCAACAGCTATTTCATCCATGGGAAATAAATCCAAACCAGCTGGGCAGCAGCCAAGGGTGCTGCTGTCTCCCAGTGTACCTTCAGTTGGCCAAGACCAAACCCTTTCTCCAGGATCGAAGCAAGAAAGTCCACCTGCTGCCGCAGTCCGGCCCTTTACTCCCCAGCCTTCCAAAGACACCCTCCTTCCAGCCTTCAGAAAACCCCAGACTGTGGCAGCAAGCTCAATATATTCCATGTATACACAACATCAGGCTCCGGGAAAAAACTTCCAGCAGGCCGTGCAGAGTGCGTTGACCAAGACGCACCCCAGAGGCCCACACTTTGCGAGTGGTAAGGGTCTCGGTCTCGTTTTCACCTGCATAGATGTTGTGCTACGTCCTGCAGTAGAGCTGCCTGCTGACAGCTGGTCTCTGTTTTGACTGACACTGTTCTAAGTTTTCATTGTGATTCTTGCTGTTAATTGGGAGTGTAACAGTGCCTGCTATGTGTCAGCTACCGTATGTAGTGGACACTGGAGATGATAGGTGAGCAGCGTGCTGTCTCAGTCTTGAAGGAGCTCGCAGGTGCGTGGGAAGCAGATGCACACAGGGCACACGATGCAGAAGGCTCCGTCTTGACCGTAGGTTTGACTAGATGTTCTTGGTGCATTGAGGATGAGACAAATGCCCTGTCTCTATGGTTTGGTGGGGTTTTTGTTTTTGTTTTTCTGTGGTACTAGGGATTGAACCTGGGGCATTCTACCTCAGAGCTACACCTCCAGTTCTATTTTATTATTTTGAAACAGGGTCTCAGTAAGTTGTGGAGGGTTTCACTAAGTTGCTGAGGGCTGTTAGCCTGCGATCCTCTTGTCTCAGCCTCCCAAGTACGGGGATTACAGGTGTGTGCCACCCTGCCCAGCTTGTCTATGTGTTTTTTTTTTTTTTTTTTTGCGGTACCAGGGATTGAACGCAGGGGCGTTCTACCTCCACGCTACACCCCCGGCCCTATTTTTTTATACTTTATTTTGAAACCGGGTCTCATGAAGTTGCGGAGGGCCTCACTAAGGAGAGAGAGAGAGAGAGAGAGAGAGAGAGAGCGAGCGCTGAGGCTGGCCACGAACCCGGATCCTCCGGTCTCTGCCTCCCAAAGTACTGGGATTACAAGCGTGCGCCACCACGCCCGGCCGTCTATGTGTTTTTTAAAAAGCAATACTCTGCTGTAAATTGTTCTCATGAGGACACAACCATTCATTAAACATTAAAAAAAATAAGAGTTGGGAGTGTAGCTCAGTGGTAGAGCACTTGCATGCCCAAAACCTTGGGCTCCATCTCTAGCCCAAAAAAGAAAATAAACATATAAATAAATAGTAAGATTGGTTTGTGTTACACAAATACAATCTGGACATTTGTTGAACTCTTTCTAAATCATTAGTTAGAATAAAATTGACCATGTTTTAATTGATTGAAAAATGGCTTTCTAGTCATGAAGTAAGCATGTAATTGTGGCCTAAGCTGTCACAACAGAAATTAGACAGCAAAGAATCAATATGTATTCTCTTACTCACTTTATAAATCTTTGTTAAAGAGTACTAACGTAATTTGGGAATTAGCTAATTTTGATAATCAGAATGTTAAGGGGGAATATCTTTGGTAAAGATAAGTGGTTCTTAATAATTTTATAAGCCAAATATTATTTCTCACATCGATTCACTTCTGAGAGATGGGCTAGTGCATGTTTAGATGTAGTCTGGGCACAAGGAAGGATTACTGATTTTCAGTGGTTCTAATTTTTTTCACATTTTGACATTTTATATTTGTATGCCAGTTACTGATTTCTTATAATGGCAGCATTTTCTTGCTGTTTTGTAAAATAATGGTGCATGTTACAATTAATGGGGACTGTGGTTCTGTGATAAGTTTATTATACAAAGCTGAAACCCTTGCTTGGTGTTTTGTTATTTTAAGAAATTAGTTGTGCTTGAAGGATATAATGTAATAACTATGAAATTAGCAGACACTTTAGTTATCGTTATTAGCTCTTTGTCACTTGCCACTTTCATTTACTATTAACCAGGACATGTTTTTTCTTTTTCCAATTAGTATATGGCAAGCCTGTGATCGCTGCTGTCCAAAACCCACAGCAGCCCCCAGAGAACATTTACTCCAGTAGCCAGGGCAAGCCTGGCAGTCCAGAGCCTGAGTCGGAGCCCGTGTCTTCAGCTCATGAGAACCATGAAAATGAAAGAATTCCTCGACCACTCAGCCCAACCAAATTACTGCCTTTCTTATCTAACCCTTACCGAAACCAGAGTGATGCTGACTTAGAAGCCCTAAGAAAGAAACTGTCGAATGCACCAAGGCCACTAAAGAAGCGGAGCTCTATTACAGAGCCCGAGGGTCCTAATGGGCCAAATATCCAGAAACTTCTGTATCAGAGGACCACAATCGCTGCCATGGAGACCATCTCTGTCCCATCATACCCATCTAAGTCGTCCACCTCAGTGACTGCCAGCTCAGAAGGCCCCGCAGAGATCCCAAATCCATATTTACATGTGGAGCCAGAGAAGGAGGTGGTCTCTCTGGTTCCTGAGCCATTGTCCCCAGAGGACGTGGGGAGTGCCGGTACAGAGAACAGTGACATGCCATCTCCTCCTTCTGGTCTTGATTATGTGCCTGAAGGAGTTCCAGACAACAGTCCAAATCTCCAGAGTAATGTGGAGGAACCAAATCCGGAGGCCCCCCATCTGCTCGAAGTGTATCTGGAGGAGTACCCCCCATACCCACCTCCGCCCTACCCATCTGGGGAGCCCGAAGGTCCCGGAGAAGACTCTGTGAGCATGCGCCCACCTGAGGTCACCGGGCAGTTTTCTCTGCCTCCTGTGAGTACAGTGGTGTCTCGTCCCCGTCTGGGGAGATGCTTACTTTGTCATGCTCTTCTGGGCGACCATATTTTCCAGTTTGCCTTTTTATTTCACAAGGCCTTAGTACAGACTGTATCTTAGAAGTGTTATCAAAACGCAATATGAGTATAAAGGACTTTTTTTTATATTTTAGAAAGAACCTATTCTTTGTGAAGGAAACAGTTTTTTATTATCCCTACAAATGCCATGTTTGCTGTTTCTTTTTTAGGTGATATCCATTTTAGGAAAGTAACACTGGGTGGAAAAGACTGGATTTGAACTTGTTCGCTAGCTTAGCTCTGTGAAATCTGGCAGATAGTAAAACTGCTCATTGGTGGTGTCACTGTTTTTCAAACTTTTCTAGCACTGAAATTTATTTTTAATGAAATGTTAGGTTAAGTCTCAAACAACAGTGCAGGATTGGATGAAGTGGGGGCAGGGGTAGAATGTACCCCTTTCTCTGTTTCAATGCAGTTTGAAAATCTGGCAAACACCTGGATCCCCAGGTTCCTTTGTACTCTAACATTAAGTTACTCTAAACCTCTGTATGTTGGGGGCTTGGGAATACCTTCTATACTTCTTCCAAATGTTAAGTTTTTGTTTGGGAGTTATCTTGCCACTTTGAAATAGGTGAGAGGGAGTAACAATTCCAGAATGTCTAAAGTCTGCTTTTTCATAGTTTATTCGGAAGTCATTTCCTTTCCGTAAGCCCAGGAAAAATAGAAAACTGAGCATGACTTTAAAATGTGGTTAAAAGCAAAATAGCTTTATTTATTTATTTTTTTTTTAGTACCGGGAATTGAAACCAGGGGCATTCTACCTCCAAGCTCTATCCCAGCCCTTTTTAGTTTTCATTTTGAAAGAGGACTTCAAGCTGGGCGTGGTGGCACACACTTGTAATCCCAGTACTTGGGAGGCTGAGACAGGATGATCACAGGTTCACAGCCAGTCTTGGCTACTTAGTGAGGCCCTCCGCAACTTAGTGAGACCCTGTTTCAAAATAAAGAATAAAAAAATAGGGCTGGGTGTGTAGCTTGGAGGTAGAATGCCCCTGGGTTCAATCCCCAGTACCACAAAAAAAAAAAAAAAAAAGAAAGAGGGCTTCACTAAGTTGCTGAGGCAGGCCTTGAACCTGCAACCCAGTTGTCTCAGCTTCCTGGTACAGGGATTACCAGTGTGCGCCAGCTTGCAAAATAGCATTTTTAGCTGGACATGGTGATGCACGCTTGTAATCCCAGTACTTGGGAGGCTGAGATAAGGAGGAGCATAGGTTCGAGGACAGCTTTAGCAAGTAGTGAGACTCTCATCAACCTAGTGAGACCTTGCTTCAAAATAAAAACAAAAGGGCTAGAGATATACCTCAGAGGTGCACGCACGCACACACACACACACACACACACACACAATAGCATTTTTTAAACAATTTTTTAATGTACTTTATTTGACCCTTATTATGTCTTTTAGCTATGATATTATTCAAAGAGAATGATTATCCAAAGTTACGTTACTGTTTTCTGGTTATAATAAACATTTGCTTAAAAGTTTTATATAGTAAACAGTTGAAACTAGAAAAAAAAAGGTTAAGACTTTTTTTGCGGTACTGGGGATTGAACCCAGGGACATTCTACCTCCGAGCTACACCCCCAGCCCTATTTTTATTCTTTATTTTGAAACAGGGTCTCACTAGGTTGCGGAAGGCCTCACTAAGTAGCTGAGGCTGGTTGCCAACCTGCTGTCCTCCTGTCTCAGCTTCCCAAGTAGTGGGATTACAAGTGTGCGCCACCACGCCTGGCTGAGGTTGACTTTTAAACAACTCTACGCCTCCTAAGTTCTAAGGCTCAGTTCTCTTCATTTGAGTTTTGAAGGGGAGAAAAAGACATTTAAACCGTATTGACCCAGATCAGCCCACACTATAGTTATTGGTCATTTCCCCTCCTTTTTTGTTGCTGTGTCAAAATAATTCACACTTTGGAGAAGAAAGGAAAGAAAACCATAGTTTGCAAAAGGATCATACTTTCTTTTGAAGATTCTGTTACTTTCATTCTTTTTGGTGGAACTGGGAATTGAACCCAGGAGTGTTCTACCTCCAAGCTTCACCCCCAGCCCTTTTTATTTTTATTGTTGTTTTGAAACAGGGTCTCACTAGGTTGCTGAAAGTCTTGCTACTTTGCTGAGGCTGTCCTTGAACCTACAGTCCTCCTGTCTCAGCCTTCCAGGTGCTAGGATTACAGGGATGGACCACCATGCCAGGCTTATTATTTTCTTCCTATGAAAGTGACTTACCCTTTTCTTCCTGGCTTAAGTGAAATAGATGCCATATCTTGTACATTCTTTAAAAGTGGGTGGCTAGCCAGGTGTGGTGGTGCACACTTATAATCCCAGTTCTTGGGAGGCCGAGACAGGAGGATCGATCGCAGGTTCAAGGACAGCCTCAGCAAGTAGTGAGACTCTCTCTCATCAACCTAGTGAGATCCTGTTTCAAAATAAATAAAATAGGGCTGAGGGTATAGTTTGGAGGTAGAATGCCCCTGGGTTCAATCGCCAGTGCCACACACTCAAAAATAAATACATAAAGGTTGGTGGCTAATCGCTTGTACTATGCAATTTATGAAGGGTATTAACATAGTCATAAATAATGACACTTCTTTTTTTCAAAGAACAACATTTTAGCCATTGCATATTTGTGAGACACACTGTTTGCCACTTAATTTTTTTTTAAACTCAGTGGTTTTCTATATCTGAGATAAAGTGAAAGAGATGTGTAGTATATAGATTATACCTTAGGAATCTTTTCCACTTTGTTGGATGGGTTTAAGAAACAAACCTGTTTTATAGGATGTTAGATCTAGTTCTTAAAAATGCCTATGTTTTTTAAGCATGACTTACTAAAACATTTTAAGACTGGTGGGATTCTTTTTTTTTTTTTTTCGGTACTGGGGATTGAATCCAGGGGCATTCTACCCCTGAGCTACATCCCCAGCCCTATTTTTTATTCTTTGATAGAAGGTCTCACTAAGTAGCCGAGGCTGGCCGCAAACCTGTGATCCTCTTGTCTCAGCCTCCCAAGTACTGGGATTACAAGCGTGCACCACCACGCCTGGCCTGGTGGGATTCTTCTAATAATAATTAATAGTAATCTTTATTATTTAGCTTAGTTACATGCTTTTGCCTGAGGAGGCATGTGGTATGAATTGGTTAAGAGAAAGGGCTTCACGGAAGCCCTCTTACCTGGATTTGAGTCCCAGCTCTGTCGTTGGCTGGCTGTGCCCCTTTGTCTCCTTTTGTGTGACGGGGACAATCGGGTTTTTGTGAGGAGTAGATGAGTAATCATTTGTATGTGCTAGCTAATATAATTCTGAGCTGTATTGTTGCCCAGTTTAAGAGTATGGGGCTTGTAGGTTAGGTAGCTAGAGACCAGTCCTTGCTCATTTGGATACTTGACAGAAAGTCGGCCTACTTCAGAGTATGCTTTTCTCTTAGTTCGCGTTCTAATGTATTTCCAAATGTACTTTCATTAGGCTTTATGAAGTTAAGTGCCTCCCACTTTGCTGCATGGGTGTTTTCTTTGTGAAAATTTATCAAGCTGCATCTTATGATTTGATACTTTCTGAATAATGTTATACTTGAGTAAAGTATGTTAAAAGTATCTTTTTAAAGTTTCTCACTCACTCTGCTGAGCTTTTCCTCCCCTTTTGTTGTTGTTGGTCTCTTGCTTAGTTTTTCTTGCGTTGCATTTACTTCGCAGGGCAAAAGGACAAACTTGCGTAAAACAGGCTCGGAGCGGATTGCTCACGGAATGAGGGTGAAGTTCAACCCTCTCGCTTTACTCCTGGATTCATCTTTGGAGGGAGAGTTTGACCTTGTACAGAGAATTATTTATGAGGTATGACTATAATTAGTAATTTCTTAAATAGGACCTCGCATTTTGTTTTAAAACTCAAGTAGAAAGGTGTACTATAGGGAAATTGTATTTTTAAATTTTCTTTTTTGGGACTTTGGGGTTGTGGAGAGGAACTTTTGAGCATGCTCTGAAATAGGCTATGCTATTTTAAAAGTGTGACTATAAAATTTCGATAATGCAGAAGTGCCGTTTTCACTTGGAGTCCTCTAGGGCACTTTTCTCTCTTAGGGAGAGCATTATCCTACTTTAAAAATTGCTTATGTATGGATTTGTACTGTGCAGTATTAAATTACAGATGTGGTTCTTCTGGGAAGCCTACTACTTAAAATATTTTTAGTTGACTTTTTTTAATTTTTCCTTTTCATAGCAAGTATAACTTCTACTTAGAAAAAAATTTGTGGTGGGAAGTTGGGAGGGATAAACAAACAAAAAACAACTACAAGGATATAATTTCTGTTGCTTCAGTTTAAAAAAAAATTTTTATAGTGAGGGCCTACTTAATGTGGCTATTCTGTCTTATTTCTAGAATTGTTCTTGATACATTTTTCTTGGTCTCAGTAGGTTTTAGTTATTATTTTTAAAAAATGCCACAAAAGCCTGTTCTGTTCTTTTGACCCTGAGGAACTAGTTAGCAGTGACAGTTCAGGTGACAAGATATTGGCGTGATGCTCGCCCCTCTTTCTGATGTTCCAGGTTGATGACCCCAGCCTGCCCAATGATGAAGGCATCACAGCTCTTCACAATGCTGTGTGTGCAGGCCACACAGAAATCGTTAAGTTCCTGGTGCAGTTTGGTGTAAATGTAAATGCTGCTGATAGTGATGGATGGTAAGATTTTCTTTTAAACTCCAGCCACACTTCAGTGGTGGCTGTGTTATATAAGCAGTGTTGTCATGTCGGTATGTTTACTCAAGCTGCTTGTAACCTACCTGAAGAAATGTGCTCTTTTTGTGGAATTAACACGTCTTCATCAGCAGTCATCTCATTCCAATTCTGGAAGTAGATGGACTTTTTAGAAGTTTAATAATTAAATAATAAAGATAAATATTGCAAAGTGGTATGTAATTAAATTAGCATGCTTAAACAAATTTGAGAAATGCTGATTTAAGCAAGATCTCCCCAACCCTCTGAAACTTCTGAGTCTTTAAGAAGGAAGTATAATTTTGTGACATTTCACAGATATATTTGACCATTCAATCAGTTTTTCATGGGACATTTTGTGGAACTAGTGTGTGCATAAAATACAGGAAATATAAATGATATATATTGTTTGCAGGATAATGGAAGTGTTACTCTCCATCAGATAATAATAATAAAGGTCCTAATAAGGTACTGTCACTCCCTAATAATTGCAGTAGAATGGATAGTAAATTTTGTATTTTATTTTTTAAAAAGAAGAAAGTCTTAAATCATAAGAGTAGTTCACCTTTATTTGTGAGGGACACATTCCAAGGCTCCCAGTGGATGCCCAGAACTGAGGATAGTTCTGAACCCTGTGTATACTGGTTTTTCAGTATAACCCTGTACATACATACCTATGATAAAGTCTAATTTATATATTGGGCACAGTAAGAGATTAACAACAATAATAAAATAGTAAATAATAAGATAGAACAGTTATAACAATATACTATAATAAAATTGCCAGCATCCCTACTTTTGTGCCTTGAAGCCATTATTAAGTAAAATGAGAGTTACTTGAATACAAGCACTGTAATATGGTGACAGCCGATCTTGCTGTTGAGATGGAATTGGGGATGGGAAATAATTTTTTTTCTTATAAAACCCATGTACCCAAGGAAACTAAAATAGAAAGAAGAAAGGATAAAGAAACTAAATCTTAACGTACTTCAGAGCCTTGTTAACATTGTCAAGCCCATTTTTACTAATCAGAGTAATTTATAATATAAAACATTTGAGATGCTGGAGCAGATTCTCTTTAATGGTAGTGGTAAGTTCTTGCTAAACCACTTACCTAAATAGATCAAAATGTATGTTTTACAGTTACTTTCCCAATCTGAATTGAATTGACAAATAATTTCAATTAGAATTTGAGTTTTTAAAAGTGTTAAAATGGTAGCTT
>PVJS01007125.1:46489-57434 GCA_004027185.1 Glis glis | reverse complement strand
GTGTGTGTGTGTGTGTGTGTGTGTGTTACTGGAGATTGAACCCAGGGGGATTCTACCTCTGAGCTACACCCCAAGCCCTGAAAATATTTTATTTTATTTTATTTTATTTTATTTTTTATTTGGGAACAGGGTCTAACTAAGTTTTCTGAGAGCCTCCCAAAATTGCTGAGGCTGGCCTCTAACCTGCATCTGGCCATCTCAGCCTCCCAAGTTACTGGGATTACAGGTGTGCATATTCTCTTAAATAGAATATGATAGAATAGAAAATATCAGAGTACATCATGAGGAGTAAAGATATATTTCATATGATTTTTACTTCAGTTGCATATGTGGGTGTGTGTGTAGAGTATAAGTGTTTGTGACCCAGCTCATGACCTAAGCCAGGTCTGTTCCTATGGGCTGAGGAAGGGCATTCTGAAAGCCGCCACTCCAAGATAGGTAATAACATCAAGAATGCAACCCAACTTGGAATTAGTTTACCAAAGCAGTTAATGGATGACTCAGTAAGACCTCACACCCCACATGCAGCTTTCAATAAAGAAAGTGCAACAGAAGAGAAAATCACTGTGCCTGGGTGCTGCCTGGGAACTTGGGAAGGAAGCTGCAGTGGGGAACGTGGACCCACCAGGGGCAGCGCGCTGCTGAGCTCTGGACCTCAGGGAGCTGGAAGCAGCCGCGGAGAAACAGTAATTGGAGTTAGCAATGGATTTCGATTCTGTATATTTTACAGCTTTTCCAAGAATCCTCTCTGTTTGCCTACTTCTGAATATCAAGATATAAAACAAAGAAGTAACATCTAGACATGAAGTAAAAATTTTAGCTTCCTGCCCTTTCCTCTTTTTTATCCAGAGGACGGGATCTATAAGTACTATGAGTCTGTCAAAATGAGTCACCGTGGTGGGAGTTACCTCCAGCCCACAGGGAGTGAGGAATTCGGATCAGTCAACTCCCACATGATACATTACAACCTTAGGGTCGTCAGAATGCCAGTTTTGAAGAAAGGCTTCTATTAATTATTCTAAGAATTCCCCCACAGTGCCTACTTAGGCCCTCAACATGTGCTTTCCACTCCTCTCTCCTCTTTATTCCTTGTGTGTGGGTGGGGGGCGGTGGGGTTACTGGGGATTGAACCTAGGGACATTCTACCCCCAAGCTACAACCCAACCCTTTTTATCTTTTTTATTTTTGAAACAGGGTCTTGCTAGGTTACTGAGAGCCTCGCTAAGTTGCTGAGGCTGGTCTCAAACCTGCGATCCTCCTGTCTCAACCTCCCAAGTACGGAAATTACAGGTGTGTGCCCCCACGCCAGCTTCTGATATACTCTATTTCTTTCTTACTGCCTGCAATTCCCTGAGGATCATGGCTGCCACATTTTTTACATCCTCATTCATCTCCCATCACACTCTTTTGACTAAAACACAGCATTGGTTATATATAATCACATCTTGCCATTTGTGGAAGCCCTGGCTGAAGAAAACATATAGTATATAATCTGGTCTCATCAAATTCATAAACACGCATCTCAGGTAGGTCCATAACACTGCCTGGAAATCATATGACCTGTGTCTAGTCTACTTACTTTCCCATTCTCTTAGATGACAGTTTCATACCGAACCCTTCCTCCTCACATTTCTGATTATCATGTTCAATCTTACCTGACCTTGTCTTCTTGTTCACTGCGAAACTGAAGCTATCAGAAGAGAACATCCACAACCTTCTGCACCCACCTGTTTTGCTATCCCTCTGTAATGAAAGGTGACTAGGAGTCCTCCCATCCGTATCCAACCCCTCCTGCCAGGCGCATTTGACCTCATCTCCTGTCACCACTCAAGGACATGCCTCTGGCCATTCCCCCCTTTCTCTCTCATACCATCAGATACTCTTCTTTACTGGATCATTTATTTCCATCAGCAATTAAACATACTTTTACTCCCATTTAAAAAATAAATAAAAAAGCCAGGCGTGGTGGCGCACACTTGTAATCCCAGTACTCGGGAAGCTGGGACCGGAGGATCTGGGTTCGCAGCCAGCCTCAGCTACTTAGTGAGGCCCTGTTTCAAAATAAAGAATAAAAATAGGGCTGGGGTATAGCCCGGAGGTAGAATGCCCCTGGGTTCAATCCCCGGTACCACACACAAAAAATAAAAAAATAAAAAATAAATAAAAAAGAAGAATCTGGTTGTGGTAGCGCACATCTCTAACCCCAGTACTTGGGAGGCTGAGATAGGAGCATTGCAGGTTCGAGGCCAGCCTCAGCAATTTAGTAAGACCCTATATTAAAATTTTAAAAGGGCTGGGTATGCAGCTCGGCTGTAGAGAGTTCGTAGGTTCGATCCACAGTAATTTAAAAAAAAGAGAGACATTGGCTCTACCTCCCCTCTATTTAATGTCCTCCCTCTCTCTCTCTCTCTCTCTCTCTCTCTCTCTCTCTCTCTGTCTCTCCCTCTCTCTCTCCCCCTTTTCCCTTTCACATAAACTGATCAACAAATTGTCTATACTCTCTATCTCAAATTTTTCCAATTCATTATTCATAATCACCCAACAGGCTTTCGACTCCACCATCCTAATGAGTCTGCTCTCCTCCTGATTACCAGTGACCTCATATCTAAATCCAATCAATTTTCTCTCACATCACTTGCCCTGTCAGCAACATTTGACACAATTGATCACAACACTTCTTTCTTTGGCTTTCAGGTCAGCTCAGACTTTTGGTTTTCCTCTAATCTCAGGCTGGGGGTGTAGCTGCTCCTTCTCAGGTTCCTTGTGAGTTCTTCCTCTTCTCCCCACCCTCTTAGCATTGAAGTCCTGTAGAACTCAGTCCTTGGCCCTCTTCTCGACATACCCCTTCCTTGGTGGTGTTCCTTCTGTTTATGAGGACAACCCAAAAACTTATACCTCCAGACCAGACCTATCCTCTCAACTCCAGAGTCACATATCCAACTGCACTGAACATTTCCTCTTGGGTGACAAACTCTACATCTTAACATAACCCAAACCAATATTCTGATGCCATGTCCAACCTGACCACCCAAATTCTTCCCCTTCTCAGTAAATTAGAACTCAATGTTTCCCATTGTTCAGACAGACCAAAACTTTTCTAATCAACGTTGATCTCTAGGTTTCTTTCACACCTCTTGTTTATCCCATCAGGCCAACTTATGGACACTACCCTCAATATGACCACAGAATACAGTCTGCTCACCTTCACTGTGAATCACTTAGTTCAAGACCTCCACAATATTGAACCTAAATTGTTGCAGTAGCCTTCTAACTTGTCTATGAGTGTCATATGCTGGTCTTCGGCGGTTTATTTTCAGCAGGGTAGTAGAAAAAATTAAAGTGTTAGATCACGTTGTTCAACTGCTCAGCTTTCCCATAATGGCCCCATCCACATACCATTTTCACTCACAGTAAAAGCTGAAGTCCTTATAATGACCTACAAGAGCCTACATAGTCACCTACCTCCCATTCTGTCTCTGATTTCCTCTTCCAATCCCCTCAGTATTTCTGCTCAGTTAACAACCCCTACCTCCAGTCTTGTTGTTGTTTAAACATGCCCCAAATGCTTCAATCTAATGGCCTTTGCACAAAGTGCTTCTTCTGCCTGGACTGCCCTTCCCCTGGGTGCTCACAAGGCTCATTCTCTCAACCCTTTGATGTCTGGTTCAAATGCTAGTTTCTCTAAGATAGGTAGGATGCCAAAGGAGCCACCAAGACCCCTCTCCCCATGAGTACACACAATGTGAAATTCCTTCCTGGTGAGTGTGGATGGACTTGTGAATATAATAGGATCTCACTCATGATTAAGTTACTAATCAGTTGATTATTCAGGTTACAATAGCTGAACCTGCCTGGTCCAATAAGCCTTTAAAAGAAGGTGAATCACCAGAAAGTCAATCTAGCTGGCCTCAAAGAAATCATAAACTACCAGGTTGTGAATTGCCGAGGGCAGTAACATGCCAAGGAAATGCAGATGGCCTCCTGGAGCTGAGAGTGATCTCAACCAAGAGCCAGGAAGAAAACAGGGGCCTCGGTACTACAGTCACGAGGAACCGAATTCATTCCAACAATCTGAATGAACTTAGAGATGACTTTGAGCTTCAGATGAGAACCAGAGTGCAACTAATACCTTGATTTCAACCTTGGAAGGCTTTGACCAGAGGACCCAGGTAAAATAGTAAATACGTGTTGCTTTAAGCCACCGAGTTTGTGGTGGTGTGTTACACAGCAGTAGAAACAAATCCCCTCGGTGGTCTTTCCTGGCCAACCTGTTTGAAACTGCAAACACTCTTTTGTGCATTCCCATCCCTTTTATTCTCCTTCAGGATGTTCCTGATGACACTGATTTATTTTGTTTACCGTCTCTCCCCAAATGCAATGAAAGCTCCAGGAGCACAAATATTTCCATCTGTGCTGTTCAGTGTTTTGTTTCACTGGTATATAGTAGACATTTAATAAATACTTATTCAATCATTTGATAAAATTAGTATTAGATACATAACTAAAAGATATATTTCCCTCAGAATAATCAAATTAATTTTCTATTTAATTTATAAAAGTAGATATCAAAGTCAATTATATTTGAAATGTGTTTAATATAAGTTAATATTTAATTTTCTTTAGATATGTAAAGTATTACTATTAGGAGTAAGAAAAGCTTAAAAATTCACAAATTTAAATACCATAAATAATAATAGAAATGGTAAATATTTATTTTGGGCTTATTGTTTGTCTAGTACTCTCCTAAGTATCTTCCCTATGAGTATAGCTCATTTTGTTCTCATAAAAAACATTACAAGATAGTTGGCACCATTATCATTATTTTACACTTATTGATACTGAAGTACACAGGTTTAATAATTTACTCAAGGTCATACAGCCAGAAGGTAATGGAATCAGATTCAAAAGCAAGCAACATAGCTTTTGAGCCACCATGTTTAAAACTTTCTTTAGTCTATGTGGTGGTACACGCCTGTAACCCCAGTACTTGGGAGGCTAAGACAGGATGATCGCAGATTTGAAGCCAGCCTCAGCAACTTAGCAAAGCTCTCAGCAATGTATCGAGACCCTGTTTCAAAATAAAAAACAAAATAGGGCTGGGGGTGTAGCTAAGAGGTAGAATGCCAGTGGGTTCAATCTCCAATGGGGAGAAAAAAAACAACTTTCAAGTTTTAACTTCATTATGTTTCCAACATCTGAATATAAATAAAATATATATTTGTCCACAACCAAACCACAATAGACTGAAAAAACAATGAAGAAATTTTAAAAGATATTTAAGCCAGATAGCAAAGAGTTAATATTTTTATCTAGGAGTCATTAAAAACTAAAAAGGAGCCAGGCATGGTGGCTCATGCCTATAATCCCAGGATTTGGGAGGCTGAGACAGGAGGATCTCAGGTTTGAGGACAACCTGTGGAATGTAGGAAGACCCTCAACAACCTAGTGAGATCCTGTTTCAAAACAAAACAAAACATTAAAGGGGAGGGGGCTGGGGATGTGACTCAGAGGTAGAATGTCCCCGGATTCAATCCCTAGTAGCACACACACACATACACACACACACACACACACACACACACACACACACACACATCTATAAAGAAAAGCAGAGTATTATGCCAGAAAATGGACAAAAGAAGCTGGACATGGTGGCACATGTGTGTAATCCCAGTACTTGGGAAGCTGAGACAGGAGGATCAGATCACAGGTTTAAGGCCAGCCTCGGCAATTTAGCAAGGCCCTCAGCAAATTAGTGTAGCTCAGAAGTAGAATGCCCTTGATTTCAATCTCCAGGACATATATATTTTTAAGAAATAAAAAGAAAAAAGCCAGGCGTGGTGGCGCACGCTTGTAATCCCAGTACTTTGGGAGGCGGAGACCAGAGGATCCAGGTTCGCGGCCAGCCTCAGCGCGCATGCGCGCGTGATCTCTCTCTCTCCTCTCTCCTCTCTCCTCTCTCTCTCTCTCTCTCTCTCTCTCTCTCTCTCTACCTAGTGAGGCCCTCCGCAACTTCGTGAGACCCAGTTTCAAAATAAAGCATAAAAAAAAAAAATAGGGCCGGGGGCGTAGCGCAGAGGTAGAACGCTCCTGGGTTCAATCCCTGGTACCGCAAAAAAAAAAAGAAAGAAATAAAAAGAAAAGAAAGTAGAAAAAAGACATAACCAAAAGATGACAGAAGAAAAAAATTTAAATGTTAATGAATAATCTTGTTGGTAAATGAAGAAAAGTACATGTAAGCTAGTTTCAGGGATTATCTTTTTCCTCTTAAGCTGGAAAAAGCAAATGTAATATTTGGTGAGGGTTCAATAAGACAGGCACCCTCATAAATTGCCAGTGCATGGATGCACATGTATGTTACTGAAATAAATGCAATTCACCCATATGTGGCGACTGTCTTTTAAAAATCCATTCTTTGTAACCCAACACATTCTTCCTCTAAAAAATCCATTAGAGCAGGGAACAATGATTCATACCTGTAACCCAGCTACTTGGGAGGCTGAGGCAGGAAGATCACAAGTTCAAGGCCAGCTTTGACAATTTAGCGAGACCCAGAGTCAAATTTTAAAAATAAATAAATAAAAAGGGCTGAGGATGAAGCTCAATGGTAGAGCACTCCTGGGTTCAATTCCCAGGATCAGAAATAATAATAATAATAATAATGATAAATAACCAGAGATGGAGAAATAAATTATGTACAAAAGATACACATTTCAAGTCATCAATGATGAAAAACCAGAAACCACTGAAATGTGAAGCAGTGGTCAATGCAGATGGTAAAACTGTTCATCCTTCATCCCCAATTTAGTATAGATATTTATAAAGGTAGTTTTCAAAAATCAGAATATAGGCTATTTTTTCCTTTGGTACAAACATAGCAAGCACTCTGAAGGCCTGTATCTGTAACTAATGCCATTGCCACTCTTTTATTTTGTTTTTCCCCCAAAACTAATTATATTTTACCTGGGACAAACACCCATTTCAAACAGACATGTAGAGAAGACCAGGCCATTCCATCTGCTTAGTTATGATCTGGGGCTCTGCCTGCCACATGAGAAAGGAAAAGAAATGTATTCCATTCAGTCAGTGAAATCTATCAGCACTTATCTGTGGTAGAAGCAAAAGACGTAGAAAGAGAACAGGATGGAAACAAAGACAACAGGAAAGAGAGTAACAAAGCACATCACCAATGGCATTAATAGAACTTCCGTGACAGATATTACAGTGGGTGACAAGGTGACATTCCATTAATATTTTTCTAAAATACATTTAAAAATAAAAGTTACTTTGTACCCGGCATATCAACAGAAGGCTGTGATTGAATCCAAAGACGAAACATCCCTGCAGCCAGAGGATTCATACACTTATCTGCATCAACCACTTTTACATGTCTACAATATACTCACAATGAATGAATGAATGAATGAATGAACAGAAAACGTGCTAAATACTTGTAGGATACATAGTCCTTATATAACATCTGGGTATGCCTCTCTTAACCTTAGTACATGGAACCACTATGGTGAATTTATAGTAAGAAATAGATATGAGAATACCACATTCCCTTCAGGGGAATTTTGCTTATCTGTTTGCTTACTGTCTATTCCCCAACCAGAAGCAAGCTCAATAAAGGTGGAAGATTTTGTTTTGTTTTGTTTTAATCTCCTTTATCCAATACCACATTCTCAGCACCAAGAAGAGTGTCTGACATACAGTATGTGCCCAATACACACTCGCTGAATAAATAAGAAAGCTCACACATGATTTGCGGACCTCATACAATTTTCTGTTAACATTAAAGATGAAATGCTTAATACTATTTGAGACTAAGTCCAAGGAGCTGGGCGTGGTGGTATACGCCTGTCATCCCAGTACTTGGGAGGCTGAGACAGGAGGATTGCAGGTTTGTGGCCAGCCTCAGCAATTTAGTGAGGGTCTCAGCAACCTGTTTCCAAATAAAAAATAAAATCAGACTGGGGATGTAACTCGGAAGAAGAATGCCTTTGGGTTCAGTCATAAGTAAATAAATAAACAAATACTAAGTACAGAAATTCCAGAAATGTTTGAAAGATATTATGTCATCTGAAATATATCTCAACTTGATAATCAAATTTGAAAATAGGCAAAGTTAGCTATCATCCTTCATGCCAGGCATGGTGACACAGGCCTTATAATCCCAGTGATTTGGAAGGCTGAGGCAAGAGGACCAAGTTCAAAGCCAGCCTGGAAAACTTAAAATAAAAAAAAAAATAAAAAGGGCTCAGAGTGTAGATCAGTGGTAGAGCGGCCCAAGCCCTCCTTCATGGCCCCTAAGCAAACATATAGGAAGTGAGAAAACAAGAGATTAGTGAAAACTAAGGGGCTTGGCTTCTATTTGCTTTTATGTGCAAAAAAAAAAAGCCATAAGCAGTGTGCAGTGTGGTTAATAAGGCTCCCACATCTTCTTTGCAGTCAGAGACAGTCAGGATTAATGTGAATACAGAAAGCTAGCTAGCGCTGGCGCTGACCACCAGTTGAGGGCAGCAGAGAGCCACTTGGGAGAAAATTCGGCCGAGAGGACTCAGCAGCTCCCAGCGGAGAGGAGGGTGCTAAGCCAGATCCACAGCACCTGAGGACGCAGCCCATTTGGAAAAACCGGTCAGAGGGTGGACCGCAAGAATGCGGCAATCAAATAAATGAATGCAGGAAGCCAGAAGACAGGGAGATGGGCGGGAAGCAGAACCAAGACACTCAGAAGGATCCGGACTTGACTCCGCTCAGTTCCCAGGAGGCATTGATTCCCAGTCGTCTCTCTCTAGAGTTGCTGAATGAGACGATGTCTTAGACTCCCTCCAATTCCAAAACTGGGGCTCCCCAAATCACTAACAAAGATGTTTTGAGTATAATCTTTTTGCAAAGATTATCCCTCCTGTGGAAATAAAATTATTTGTATTAAGGGGGATCATACTGAAAGAAGAGGAGCAAGCACAGACTCTATGTTATAAGGAGTCCCAAGAATCCCATAAAAGATGACACTTCTCATATATGCACAGTGGAGTCTTGGCGAGGCCTAATGAACGGCAGCATCAGCCAGTAGCCCCAGTGCCTCGTGTGAACCTCGAAATCGAAGGATGAACAAATGCAGTGTGCAGCCCATCCAAAGCCACACTTCACACTCTCTGTGTATCCCTCATGGTACGACCTTAAATGAGACACTTAGCCTCTATGGGTCAGTTTCCTGGGTTCAAAAAAAATTGATATCTGTCTTTATGGGGTCTGTAAGTAATTCATAGGAGAAAAAAAGCCTTGTTTGTTCATTTCATACAGGCTGAGCATCTCTAATGCAAAACTCTGAAATCTGAAATGCTTCCAAATTTGAAACTTTTTGAGCACTGATATGCCACCCAAACAAAACTTTGGATCAGGGAGCATTTCAAATTTTTAGTTTATCAGATTTGAGGTGCACAACCAGTAAAGTCCACATAAATATTTCAAACTCAGAAAAAAAAATCCAAAATCTGAATCACTTCCAGCCCCAAGCATTTTGGATAAGCTATATTCAACCTACACAAACATAAGATATTTTAATTATTAGTTCAAGTAATAGGAAGAGCAGAAAGATATCTAGAAAACGCCAGAAAGATGCCTGAGAAAGAAACCCGTGATTCATTCCGAATTTTCCTCATAATGAGGAAAATCATTTCAGGTCTGTGTAGAAATGATTCTGTATATGTCTTCAGCCTCACTGGAGCCTTTACTAAATGTTGAGCAAATTTACATCATGGAGTGATATTTGCCTTCTGTGAACCGTCTTCTCCTTGCTAAATGTACGTAATGGGGCTCCTGGTCAGCTAGAATCTGGAGGCATCTTATTGCCACCTCCTGGGGGGATTTATTTACAAGGTCATAGAAGCAGGGAGAAAATGTGAGCTGTTTGAAGCCAGAATACTTTGGCTCTGGTTCCTAAAAATATTAGTAATAATAATAATAATTAATCATCGCCAAGAGCACATGGGACTATGTTAGAGAAGCTGACATCCAGCTGTCTCTGCTTTGTGCCCCGTTTAATCCTGTTCTCACATGATGATTGTTCTGGATGGACAGCGAGGGAGAGCCAAGTGCATGCCAATGAGTTAGTCAGTGTTGACTGCAGAGTCTGAGATTTCAGTTATTTTTTAAAACATAAAAAGGGAGAGATGGGTGGGACATGGAGAAGAAGGAGGCTTATCAACTCTTACTCCTGATGGGATGCCTACCTGGAGAACTCAGAACCAACACTCAAGAGCTACAAATGACAGCCAGGCACCAGGAGAGGGCCTTCTCCAAAGATGGTTCCTGACTTATTGAGCATAGATTTTTTTTGTACTGGGGATTGAACCCAAGGGCATTCTACCTCTGAGCCATCCCCCCCCTACCTCTTTATTTATCTTATGAAAAAAAGAAAAGAATGAAACAGGGTCTGGCTAGGTTGCTGAGGGTCTCGCTAAATTGCTGAGGCTGGTCTTGAACCTGTGATCCTCCTGTCTCAGCCTCCCAAGTACTAGGATTATGGGGGCATGTGCCACCATGCCCAGCTTGTGCATAGATCTTTGAACTATATAGGACAGCAGAGAAATTCAACCGTCTCACTGTCTCACTTTGTTGTTTTTTGTTTTTGTTTTTGTTTTTGTTTTTGTTTTTGTTTTTGTTTTTGTTTGCAGTACCAGGGATTGAATGCAGAGGCATTCTACCTCCGCGCTATGCCCCCGGCCCTATTTTTTATGCTTTATTTTGAAACCGGGTCTCACGAGGTTGTGGAGGGCCTCACTAAGGAGAGAGAGAGAGAGAGAGAGAGAGAGAGACAGAGAGAGACAGAGAGAGACAGAGAGAGACAGAGAGAAAGAGAGCGCTGAGGCTGGCCCGGATCCTCTGGTCTCCGCCTCCCAAAGTATTGGGATTACAAGCGTGCGCCACCACGCCCGGCTTC
>PVJS01007125.1:11292-46389 GCA_004027185.1 Glis glis | reverse complement strand
AAGTTATAAAACATGGGTCCATATATTCCAGTAGCCATCAGTTGCTTTGCTAATAGGAAATTAAACACACTTATTCTTCAGAAAGTTCCTGTCTAAACTACACCCACACACATGGCCAACTTACAAAGTCACGGGGAATGAGACAGATTCTTCTACTACCTCAGTGGAAAGTGCTAAATGCCAAGCAAATGCTAAAGTTGTTATTCTGAAAAGTCTTGGACTCTGTAGACTGCCGCTGCTAAGACTGCACCTGGGCACGGATAGTACCTTTCAACTTTTCTGCAAAGAGAAGAGATGGAATCCATTCAGGCATAGGAATTCCATTTATTTGAATTTCAAAATATTTTGAGCAAAAGCGATACAGACCAAGCATAGATATAATTATTTAAAACATAATGTTATTTTTAGTAGGTTCCCTGATGTTGACTAGATAGCAATCTCAAATCAACTAAATAGTTGGTTCAGATAAAAAGAAATATCGGAAATTTCTACCTTTTTCAATTTTTCTAAGTATTTGTGTAGAAATACAATTGATGACAATTTGTAAAATTAATTAAGCACAACCCATATAACATTTTTAGAACCAGTTTCTTGATGAGGAACTTTAAGCAGTGGAAGAATGTTCTTATAAATGTTAGTTGTACGCAGACTTGAGGTAGTAAAACATACTTTCCCTATCTTAATACTATAATCTAAACTTAGAAAAACGCTCTTCAATATCAAAAGGCTACCCTTTGTGACACAGACAATTAAGTTTCATTAGAAAAATCACCATGGCTCTGCCCCCTGAAAACCCACTGCTCAGGAAACTAGCCCACACTTTCATCGCTACTATTGAGCATTTTGGTCACTAGATGTCGCTGCTGCGACAGGAATGAGAATTCCTGCTTTCAAAAAATTTTTCTGAAGATTCTTAGAGGTTTTGGAGTGTGTGTGTGTGTGTGTGTGTGTGTGTGTGTGTGTGCGTGTGTGTGCGCGCGCGCGTGCGTGTGTGTGGTGCACAACATAATATGTTTATATGTCTGACATTTCATATATTAACTATTGCAGGTTACTTATTTTTCAGATCAAGAAAGAACTAGAAAGGAGAAGTAACTTCCTAAGGATGCATAGAAAAGGAATGACAGAGCCAGAGCTGAGAAACAGACCTCACGTCTATGTGTCACCAGCTTTTAAGAAGCAAAAGCACTCCAGCTGTGAATAATGAAGACGACCATCATTTTTTAAACCAAAACCCTTCGGATAATATATACTAACATTAAGTTATTTTTACTTTGCTTTTTCAAGAATGGCCTTTTCCTTGGAAACCAGGTACCTATGAATTATAAGGACACACGACTTTCCCAGGCCAGACTTACTTGAAAGAGTAAGAAGGCCTGACCAAAGGTTATCATGTAAGTTCAGGTGTTTCCCTCCTCCAGGGTCTCTCTCCCATGAGGGGAGGGGGCACGCCCTCAAGCCCCAAAGAGTCACCCCTGTAAAGTTGTTAAAACGGTACAAAATTACAAAAAAAAAACCCACCCAAGCAGTTCAGTACAGCGGGCATCTCCAACCCAGCTCCCCTGTCCACAGAAGAACACCAGCGGCATTTTCTTCGGAAGACTGGGGCTCAGAACCCAGCCGAGGTGACCATGATGGTGACCCCAATGGCCCTCGCAGGCTGCAGGGAGCAGCAAGGAAGGGTTTGACTGAAGACAAGTTTACTGAGAGGCGACCAAGTTCTAGCCTAGCCTGCAGCTTCCCATATTCCTGCTCCCCCTGGAACACCCAAAATCTCCCTGCCGCTCCGGTGAATTGGCAGGCGTGGGGAAGGGGAGGGAGCTCTGCACACTGGCTCAGAGTTGCTGGGCTCCCTTTCCAGTCCCTGTCTCAAGAAAAGAAGAAGGGTGGGTGGGGGCAGGAGAAATGGACGTGACCTGAAAAGCTTTAAAAGAAAGAAAAAGGAGCCAACTTCACGGCCAGCCTTGGGAAAATCTCCACAGATGAGCATTTTTGTGGCGTTAAGTGGGCCGCATTAGCAGCCTAAACACGTAGGGGAAGGCTAACATCGCCCGCCGTTAATATCATGCAGGAGAGGATGGCAGGCCTGGGAGCGGGGGAGACTGGGAGCCTAGTTTTGCATAAAACAAAAGGAAACATTTCTGAGGACTTCAGCTCTGAGGGTTCGGGTGGAGCAGGTTTGGGGTCTGCTGCACTCTATAGGGGATGGGGACGCATGCACGGAGATATCAGTTTTAGAGGTTTGGTATTTGTTCAATATATATTCATTTCAACTGCCTTAAAAAAATAATGTCTACGGTATGAAAACAGCTTCTTAGTCCCTGGTTCTGATGTCTTTGAGGGGAAGGAGGGGCAGAATCATGTCCCAGTTGTCTGACTCCAATATCCAGACTAAGAACTGACCATTAAAGAGCTTTTTAAACTCAGAATAAAAATAGTTCCCTCCAACACCCCTGCTCCATTTCTTCTCTTACCATCAGTGAAATAGAGATCTAGAAAAGAGATGGAGGGAGGGAGGAAAAAAGAGAAGAGGGAGGGAAAGTGAAGATATCGGAGAGAAGGAAAGGACGGAAGGGAGTGTGAGAGGGCAGGGGGAACAGAAGGGATAAACTCCAACTGGAATCCGAGTATTTATCACAGTTTTCCCCCCAAAACCAATTCCTCTTGCTTGCTCCTTCCATGCCATTCTAACAAAACTTCAGCGTGAACGGTGTTCTAGGCACCTTAAAGCAAACTAAAACAAAACTTTGGACGGGAGGGGCGGAGAGATCCGCCTGGAGGGCTGGCGAGGGGTGACTGCCGCGGCTGCAGCAGGAGTACTGACTAAACACGAAGCGACAGAATAGTTAATTCTGTTTCCGTAGCCGCATTCACCCTCCTTTAGCTCTCCTGCCCGGAGATTATTTGCTTTACAGCAGCCAGGCGAGACGAGGAAGCGAAGGTGGTGGTTTTTGTTGTTTTGTTTTTGTTTTTGTTTTTGTTTTTGTTTTGCCTGGAGAACCGATGGGATCCACCAAGAATAGGAAGCGAAAAGTTTCATAGTCCCTGGGAATCCAGCCCCCAATTCTCCTGTGCACTAGAAGTTTCTGAGCCCTCCAGTAATCCGTGTAAAACTCTGGGATTTCTCCTGCGTGGGTTTCCCTGGGCTACAGAGGGACCCCAGCAAACACGACCTCCTCCTTATACCTTTAACTTGGCATTTCAAGCAGCCCACCCCTGGGACGATAGAAGTACCCACGGGGCTCCGAGAACTGATTAGATTAAACCGGGATCTCAGATCTGGAGGCGGGGGAGGAGGCTGCAGACTCGGGAAGAGTAGGGAAAAGCCCCCGCGAGATGCGAGACACCAAGTGGCCGACAGCGGGATCCGGGCTGTTGTCGCTAAGGAAGCCCAAAAGAAAGAAAGAAAAGGAAAAGAGGGGAAGAAAAAAAAACACTGGAATGTGTTGGTCCGGCCATCAGCCTTTAAGAGGCCTGGCTTCGGGCCGCTCTAGAGGAACTGGATGGGAGCGGATGGCCTCTCCAGAGCCGCGTCTTTGCGACCTGCGCCCTCACGCTGTCCTAGCGGAGCACCGCGCTCCCCGAGACTCGCGCGCTTGTCAAGTGCACAGAGCAATTACTGGGAAAATATTGTGACGATGTTGTAGGGCGGAAGGGGATATGAGGAGGTGGGGTGGGGGAGTTAGTTTGGAGAGCAATTTGCAAAAGGAATATTAACGTGGATTCCCGGGGTCACCGCGGGAAAGGGGGTTGCGTTGGGCTGAGCTGCGGAGCTCTGCCTCTAGGTGGCGGACTTTGGTACCGAACCGGCGCTAGGCGCAGAGCTGACTTCAAGCCAGATTAAGCTTGCTGGTTAAAAATAATAATAGTAATAATATAGAGGTGTGGGGCTGTTTTTTCCCCTTTTGGATATTTATTTATTGCAGGGAAAAGTCATTGATTTTCCTAAGCAAACTGTGTTTCTCCTTCACTTGGTGGAAAATAAAAACTGTTTGAATAAATAAGTTATTTCTGAACATTTTGTTGTCAAAGTGTTAAATGTTCCCGTCATTTTTATTCAAACACTAACATGATTACAGCCAATTATATATTCACCAGTGTTCTTTATTTTAGAGTAATTGTACTTGTCACTAATAAAACAGAGGCATAATGGATCGCTACTGTTCTGGATTTTCAAGCAATTTTGTGTAATTTGATTGAATTATACATCTTATCTGCTACTTTTTTATTTTTATATTTGGGGATCCTATTTTCTTGAAAATTGCAGCTCTATGCTTGTTTTGTTGTTTTTCCAGTAACGTACACTTCGGTAACACTGATAAATAGAGTCCCTTTCAAGTGTCGAAAATCAGCTGGGTTTTTTTTCCCACACCCCCACTTCATCGCGGGGAAGACCCGAACCCTGCGCAGCCAGGGAGTGTGATCGAGTGGGTGCGCTTCCCGGAAAAGTTCAACGTCAAGATAAACTCCCCATTCGTCTCAAAGGCAGCCAGTCGCCTCCCTGCCTGAGCCTTTGGGGCTTTGTCTCTTTCCTGTAATGATACTGTTAGGTGTCTGGGGCTTCAAACATGCCAAGACAAGCAGACCAAGGGTTCAGTGCGTGTGCTGTACATATCAAGGGAAAGAATATATACAGCCGAGGGGAAAGATAAACTGTATATAATACTCCAATTACATAACCCCCAGATGCCCTACCTACCTACTCGCCCCCACAGCCCTACAGTGACAACCATTATCTGACTGCCTGTGTTCTATTGGTTTCGACTGTACCTCAAGGACAGGGATCAATAGTTTCTCCCCCTCCCTTTTTAGATCATTTCATCTTTTTTCTGCGGAAAAAGACACACACACACACACACACACACACACACACACATCTATCCAGTGTTCCCATATTGTAACAAATTAAGAAATAAATGTGACAGCAGACAGACAGGACTGTAATCTTTAGGGACCATCTCTGAAACTGAAGGAGCAGGGAAATGTGTAATTCTTTCCCCAGTAAATCCATCCAGTTTCTAGGACTGGACTCAAACGCCTGCTAGGAGCTGCAGCTGCGAGATGGAGCGAAAGGCTCTGACAAGTGGCTGTGTATGACCCAATATTTATCAATAACAACAACAACAACAAAATCAAGTGAAACCAAGGCTGGGGATTTTGAACTGCTTCAGAAGCCCTGGCGTGGAGACACACATGGGAGAAAAAAAGACGCTGGAGATGAGCTGGCTCCATTTGTCTGCCCTGGGGAGCAATCCTGGGGCAAAATCCAGTGCTAATTGATCTCCACCAGCCACACTATCAGCTGTAAATGTTCGAGGGGACAGAGAATGAGCAGTGTGTGCCGGAGATACTCTAAGCATTTTTCCAAGTAAATAGGGGCGTGTAATCAATCGCAAGTATGTGCACAGAAATAGGAAAGGAGAATTACTTTTAATTAATTAGGAAAATAATGTTTCATTTGTAATTCCAGGTCTCTTTAAAACCCCCGAGTCTCCCACCCACCGATTATTTTTGTGGTCGGGACTTAAAACTTCCTCTAGAAAAACCATCAGGCCCAGTTTTGTGTTCCGAGCCGGTGAGCGTACACTTTGCTTAATTGGGGGCCGGTTTCTCGTCTTTGGGGGTGCAGGTTCCAAGGCCAAAGGGTAGGTGGCTTGGGCAGCCATCCTCACGCGGCGGCGGGCCCCGCGGGCGGCCGCAGAGCCCCGAGCCCGGAGCTCCCCAGCCCCGCGCCCCTCCGCGCCGGCACCGCGCGCCGCCGCCCCACACGCGGCTTCTCCAGAGGAGCTGGGCTTTTCCAGCGTTTCCATTTCCTCGTGGCCTCATCTATCTTATCTAACAAGTTCGGGCTCCAAGAGTAAAGAAAAGGGCGAGGGGGGCCTCTTCACCGCGGTGATTCATAGTTCACACGCTCCGCGGAGCCAAACTTGCCGACTGCGCTTTCTTCTTCTACGTTGCTTTCCCTCCTAGGAGCCTTAGGACAAACCCAGAAGGAGGATACTGCAATCGGTAAACAAGAACCTGTCTAGGATTGTTTTATAAATAAAAGCGACCCCCCACCTTTGTTGTTGATTCTGCAAAGAAGGAGTTGGGTGGTTTTCTTTTCATATGATAACGGTAACTTGCTCCAGACGCCCTTCTGCGGCGCTCTGTCTGTCCGATCCTCTCCTTCCAGCACCGGCTCCTACCAAAGCGCAGGGGAGGAATGGGGGTACAACTGCTCTCTCCCGCTGGGTTCAGTACTTCTTAGATGTAATTGAATATTCGAATTAACTTCACTGGTACGCACTGGTATTTTCGCTCTGAGCTGTGCACTATACCAATCAATACAAGCTTAAAACCTTTAACTCCCCCCCTCGCCCGCGTTCACCGTGGCAGATGACCTATAAGCCCAAAAATATTTATCTGTGTGTGCACGCTCGTGTGCAAAAAGAAAAAAAACCGAGACATCTAGGCTGCAAAGTTGCCTTTTCAGGCGAGGGAGGGGGTCTGGAGAGGAATCCCAGAAGCAAGGCCTTTCCGCAGGCTGGACCGCACTTGGCAGGCGGGGACCACAAAGGAGCGCGGGGCGAGCGCGCGGGCGAGAGCGCGGAGAATCCGCCCGCAGGCCGGGAAGCCCCGGCTCGCTCCGCCACCGTCGCGGAGACCCTAGATGTCCCAGCCCCAAGTGGGTGAGCAGCGGAGGGAGAGGAGCGGGACCTTTGGGAAACGCTGCCCCAACAGATCTTCCACCGCCTCGGGTTGGGTGGGGGTGGGGAGGGCCGCCAGGAGCCAGCTCGGGAGAGTAAGGAGGCAGGTGGGTGTGAGTTGTGCACGAAGTAAAAACTGGCCCATTGATTTGTGCTCGCAGGTTTTTAGAAAAGAAGCAGACATATCTGATAGGTGAACAGTTTACTTGCTCTCCTATGAGTTTTCCCCGGCTAAGAAAGACTTTGGGATAGAAGGTTCTCTGAGCGCCTCCGGGCTGGCTCGTGCCCACGTACGCAGTTGTCTCTCCCCTTGTTCCTCCGTAGACTTTCGGCGGGTGCGTCTTCTCCATCAATATTAACATCACATACGGACCGTGGGCTATGCAGTGCTTTCTGTGCATTGAACTACTGAGAGGTGACTTGTTCTGAACCGACCACTTAATAGTTGCCACAGAGTCACAATCCATCCATCTTTTCTCTCACCATGGACTCTGGGGAAATATTTGGAAGGGTGCTTCAAAACAGAGGGGATGGTGATGCTCACCCCGAGTCCCAAAGTAGATGACTCAGGCTCTTACTGGAAATCACACTGAATCTCCAAGTAATTAAGAACACTGATGGGACAGTTAGGAGATGTGGCTCTTAGGAGCTCAGCATCTGAGGCCTATACGCTTTTGTTTCAGCCTGAGAGATATGTATGAAGTAATTTCCTCTCTCTCTCTCTCTCTCTCTCTCTCTGCCCCACTGATGGAAAATCCAAGGTACCATACATAGTCTTGCATGCTGATTTTTTAAGACTGAAGGGAGGGTTAAGTCTAAGTACATGAGCATTAGCTTCCATTTCTAGTTCAGGACCACCCCTCCAACTCTTTGTCTTTCTCATGAGCTTCCCTTGTTTCCTTTGAAGGATGGACTGCATCATTTCCTTGGGCAACCAGAGGAAAAACAGAAATTGGCCTCTCAGAGCACACTTGCCCAGGCAATATAGGACCATTTCTCCCAATTGGATCTGATCTATAAACGGAACAGGCCTACATTCACACTGTGGAGGACTCCACTTCTGCAAACTGTCTACCCACTAAGGTCCCAAGTTGCTGGCAAATAAAGGGAAACAAATAAAAGGGTAGTGGGATCTTCGGTTTACAAGAAATGTGCAGAGTATTGTGAGAAGTTGTTCAGGGGGATTAAAGGGCCGTTGGGCCTCAGCTGGTAATATTTTGTGATGAAACTCGCTGAGCCTGGCTCTCCTTTGGCTAATGTTGGGAAAAGCCTGTCCTGTGCATATTTTGCTGAGGCTCTCTGGACTCTTACTTTGGATGCATATGTATTTGGCTCCAGAGAGCCTGAACTCCTGGCAGTGCCACAGAGACTTGCCTGCAGAATCCAAAGGCTTTCTGTCCAGACCACCTTCCTCCTGCTCCTCCTCCTCTTCACCCTCCTTTTCCTCCTCCATTGGACTATCTTGCTTCCAAAGTGGTTCCCTAGCTTACACAAGTTAAACATTTCGACTCTCAAACACGAGGCTCTCCCATAAATTTTTTTTCTCGAGGTTCTCAAGCAAAATTGCCGGTGCCACAATGTTATGATGGAAGGATGCTGAAATGACAGGCCTAGTAGACGTTTGTCTTAATCATCGGCTTCTTAATTTAGTTTTAGTGCTTTTGTGTGTGTGTGTGCGTGTGTACACACACACACACACACACACGCGCGCGCACACACACACACGCGCGCGCGCGCGCGCGCGCGCGGGCGTGCGTGCACGCTGCGCACATGTGCTCGCCCCCTGAGAACGTTAAGGGTGCGCGCGTGCGCGCGCGTTGAGAGCAGCCGCTGACAACCTGCAGCTTCCTAATGAGTGATGAGGCAGGGCTGCTGCAGAAAAGTAACACTTCCCTGGTGTGAAGACCTCTTACTGGGAAGTTTAGTTCACTACTGTTCTCGCAAACCTAATCGTATAACCTGTAACCAAAACCCACAGAACAAGAATACAACACGCTAAAGAGTAACTTCTAATCACTAAACGTTAGCACCATTACCTGCTGTTAGGAAGAGATTACAGACAAGTTGGCTGTAGCGAGGGCAGAGCTCACTTGTTACAGAATCTCTAGAAATACCTGGATGTGTCTGAAAGGGATCCGCTGGCTTCCAAACATCGGGGGTCAAAACTCCCTGTGTATCTTCAGGAAGAGAGCTTTAGCCAGACTTTGGCGTTGGGCACCTCCAAGGACACCCATCCCAGGGAGTGAAAAGGCAGAGGATGTTAGGTAAATATGGCCTTCCCTCTACCTTCAGGTAACCGGGAGAAAAGAAGTAAAACAGAAAGAGGGAAATGGGCCCCAAGAAGGACAGTGTTAACACCATCAAATGGAGAAACGAAAATGTGCTGCTTCCACCTCTCATGAAGTATGCTGTGGAGCCTTGGTTATTAATTAAAAGTGGAAAAAGAATAAGCTAATTCCTTTCCCAATCAATTCCTCCCTTGGAGTTGCTCACTCTTCACAAGGCCTGTCCTCTGTAGGGTAGGGGTGATGCTAAAGCCTACATACAGAGAGGTTTAGCACTACAGAGTTTAGCATTACGTTTGCTCTGATTTCTGATTTTATTGGTTAAGAGTGCACATTTGTAGATTTGTGCGTATGAGAGATCAAGGTTAAATTATGAGAAAAAATTAGAATGATGGAAAAATTGTTTCCAGTCTGAGACTGCCCTCCGTCTTCTGAAGGTAATCACAGAGTCTGAGGGGGCTGAAAATAGGGCTTTATGTGTTTCGGGAAGAGGCCCGAGGTGGATGTGGGCAGGCCTTCAAATCCAATTTGCACCCAAATTGGCCAGTAGGATATACAAAGCCCCATCAAGGGACTTTCAACTTGCACAATACTCTGTCCATGAACCCCCTCCCCCTCCATTTCAGCTAGTAGCAGTTCTAAAAAGAAGCCATTGCTGATACAACCCTGGGCTGCTGAGTAAACAGTGCAGGTTTTGTTGAAGCCAAATATATATATATATATATATATATATATATATACACACACACACACACACACACACACACACATACACACACACACACATACCTCCCTATCTGGTCATAAAGTGCAATTAAAATTATTAAAAGGAATTCAAACTCATTTCCTTGAAAATTGCAAATAAACTTTGCATTAGGGGAATATATTTTCATATTATTACATTAATGTATATCCTATTCATTCCTATAAAATATCCTATTTTAAGAGACTTGCATTCATGCAATCCTTAAAATAATATAGCACAGTCTCAGTTTGCATGTAAAACATTTTCCCAGCCAATATGAGCTCCTGGCATATAAAATTAGATTATTGCAGCTCTCATCAGCTAACCCCAGTTTTTGCTACTTGAAAGTATACAGGAGAAAAACTTTTCACCTGCAAAAATTTTTATTCAGGATTACAAAGCAATGCACACTCAGCTTTGACCTAAAGGACACCTTAAAACATTAAAAATTCATCAGTCAGAGCTGGTGTTGTATTCAAGGAATGCTCCTCCAGTTTGCTGCTGAGCTCAGATTTGAATAAAATGTCCAATGTTAACAAACAATACCCACGTTTGGCACTTTGTGTATTAAATTGATCAAACAGATTTTAGGAGGCACAATGCACAATTTGTACAGACCTGATTGAGTTAATATAATATCAGCAAATTTTACATCGAAATGATTCTGTTTCTTTTCTTTGTGTTTAAAACCAGCACAGATTACAAATTTTAATGATCTGAAAATGTTTGGTATACAAAATCATGCTTATTTCAGTATTAGCAAAAACACAAGAAATTTTTCAACACAAACACCCAGCTGTGTCTATTTTAAAAGCAGTTCAATGACAGCTTGCACTTATGAGCATGCAATCAGCTAATTTCGCTTTTTTTTTCTTCTGTGTTAATCAACACTTTCCTTCCTGCATATCAGAGTACAAATAGTATAGTTACTCCACATCAGTAAATGTTTACGTAACCTGTCCTTTCCCAAGAATCCGGTTACACCGAATCATTTCACGCTAGACCGACTACGAAAACGTACCGGGCCGTCCACCTCAGAGGGAGCCCTGTGTGCCATTATAAGTGGCGGTGAGAAGGGGGGCTGTGGGGGGAGGAGTGGGGAGGAGTAGGTGGAGGAGCGGAGGGAGGGGCAGGGGTGGGGGGAGTGGAATGGGAAGGAGGGAGAAGGAGGGGAGGTGGAGGAAAGACAGTTGAGGAAAAGTAGGGAGAACAGGCCTGACGAGGGGAGAAGAGAACTAGAAGAAGACGTGAACAGGAAGAGGAAAGCCCACAGATCCTCCAGCTCTTCGCGGAGCCCTTTGGCTCACAGGGCTCCGGGCGAAATCCCGAGTTGAGAAATCAACGTTTTTGGGACAGGTCACTATCAGTACTGATAGCTGGAACCCCTATATTTCCCACTTGCAAATGTAGCTTCTTTTAAAGTAAGGAAATGTGTAGACCCAGGGAATACGTATACACGTACCCTGGAAGGATATTTGAGGCGAGGTCAATATTCAAAGCACCTTTAAGGCATTCCTAATAGATGCCTATATAAAATTCACTAGCCATTTGTAATTGTCTATGTATTCTTTCCAAAGTGCCCCTCTTTCTCACAAGCTTGGGGACGGGGAGTGTGGAATGACCCCCTGTTGTTCTGCATATTCATTTGTTGCATTTTTATGTCAGAATTTAACTTCAACATCGCGCAGAGGCACTTTTCCTTCTTCTGTTTTGATATCAAAACTGTCAGATTCTTTAACTGAGAGTTGACCAAAGTGAAGAAATGCTTACGTTTTTTGATTATTTACCCTACTATGGAGGGGAAAGGCGCTTTTCACTTATGCTCCTCCACCTCCCTCTTTTCTGGGGCTACATCCTCGGTAAAATGTGGTTTGTTTCGTGCCCATGTGGGATGAAACAGCCTTTGATCAGTGTGCTCCGCACTAAATTCCAATCCCTGGGAAATGCTGGGCCTTAGCCCTGCCCCTGGCCACGGGATCCTTTTAAAGCCCGGATTCGCAATCTTCCCACTCACTGCCACCTTCAACTGAACCTTTCCAGTCCCTAAGCCCCAGAAGCTGGGATTGTGCGATCACATTCCCCGGGCTCCTACCAGCCTTCCAGCAGCACGCAGGGTGGGCAAAGGCTGGCTTCGCTTACTGATATTTCAGGACTGAGGAGGTTCTTACAAAATAAAAGCTTTTGAGAAGTGGGAAGAAAACACAGGGAGTGAAAATAGGAAGGATTTAAAAAAAAAACCGGAAAGACATAGACGCCCACCCTTATTTTCTCTCCAATGTCAACAAGCAAAATGAAAATATTTCCAGGGTGATCGCTCGGCGGCTAGCCGCTTCCAATTCTGATTAGAAGCTGGAGCGACGAGGAGAAAACGACGGCGAGTCGCCCCGCGTGTGCCGGAGGTCTGGAGCAGGAGAGGAGATGAAGGAAGACACACACATATAGAGCATGTGTTACCTGATTTATTTCAAGATTGTTTGGGACTGTGTTCGCTCTGGGCACCTCTCATTTCGGAAGGCCGTGAGAGGCGCCCACCACTGAGCCGCCCCTGCCCGCCGCCGCCGCCGCCGCCGCACCCCGAGCCCCAGGCCCGGCTCCCCACCGCGCCCGGCCCCCCAGCTCGCCGCGGGGGCGCAGGAACCGAGTAAGTAACCCCCGCCACTCCTGCTCCACCCCGCGCTCCCGACCTCTCCGCGCCCTCCTCCCCGGGCCCGGGCCCCTCCACCCACAGCCGAGGGCGGGCCTTCGCGACCCACTCCCAGCTCCAGGGCTCCCACGGAATGTTACCTACAGGGTACAGTTCCCTGGGCGCAGAAATGCGGGCGCCAGGCCTGCAGGGCCGCCTCGGGAAAGTAGTGCCCGGCCTCTTCCTCCTCCTCCATTTCCTGCCCTCTCCTAGCATCCTCGCCCGCACTCCCACTCTCCCCTCCACCGCCGCCGCCCCCGCGTTTCAGAGTAAACCCGGATACAAACTTTAATCAATAAGGACAAATATTGACGTGCAAACGAGAGTGACCCGACACGCGGCGACGGCGGCCGGCCGCGCGAGCGCTCGGCGCTAGCCGGGGCTTCGGCGGCCGCGGCCGCGTGCTCCCGCCGCGGTATCCCTGCGCCGAGGTCCGGGCGCGGAGGGGGCGGCGCGAGGGGGCGGCGGCGGGCGGGGCGGGGGTGGGTGGGCCGGCCCCGCCGATTGGTCGACGGCGGCGGAGACGCTCCCGCACGCCGCCGGCTCTGATTGGCCCAGCGGTCGGAAAGGTTAAACCAAAAATTTTTTTACAGCCCTAGTGTGCGCCTGTAGCTTGGAAAATTAATTGTGGCTATAGCCGCCTCGATCGCTGTCTCCCCAGCCTCGCCGCGGCCGCTCCGGGACGCGCCCGCCCGCCGCCCGCCCGCCGCCCGGCTCTCCCCCCCTTCGGGCTGCCGCTGCTGCTGCTGTGACTGCTGCTGCGAGAGGAGGAGGAGGAGGAGGAGGAGGAGGAGGAGGAGGAGGAGGAGGAAGCAGCGCGGGGGGGGAGCGGGGGGTGGGGGGACCGAGAAGTAGAGTTGGGAGCTCGGGAGCTTCACCCCCGGGGCGGTGGTGGTTTCTTTTTTTCTCTTTCTTTTTTTCTTCCCCCCCATTTTTTTTCCTAATTCCTGAGGGGTGGTTGCTGCTCTTGCTACATGACTTGCCAGCGCCGGAGCCTGCGGTCCAACTGCGCTGCTGCCGGAGCGCTCAGTGCCGCCGCCGCCGCCCGCGCCCCCCGCGCTCCGCTCGGCACCCGCCGGCCACCGCCGCCCGCCGCCGCCGCCGCTGCCCCCCGACGCCTGGGTGATGCTGGACATGGGAGATAGGAAAGAGGTGAAAATGATCCCCAAGTCCTCGTTCAGCATCAACAGCCTGGTCCCCGAGGCGGTCCAGAACGACAACCACCACGCCAGCCACGGCCACCACAACAGCCACCACCCCCAGCACCACCACCACCACCACCACCACCACCACCACCCGCCGCCGCCCGCCCCGCAGCCGCCGCCGCCGCCCCAGCCGCAGCAGCCGCCGCCGCCCCAGCCGCAGCCCCCCCAGGCGCGGGGCGCCCCGGCCGCCGCCGCCGACGACGACAAGGGCCCGCAGCAGCTCCTGCTCCCGCCGCCGCCGCCGCCGCCGGCCGCCCTGGACGGGGCCAAGGCCGACGCGCTGGGCAAGGGCGAGCCGGGCGGCGGGCCGGCCGAGCTGGCGGCCGTCGGGCCGGACGACAAGGAGAAGGGCGCCGGCGCCGGGGGGGAGGAGAAGAAGGGGGCGGGCGAGGGCGGCAAGGACGGGGAGGGGGGCAAGGAGGGCGAGAAGAAGAACGGCAAGTACGAGAAGCCCCCGTTCAGCTACAACGCGCTCATCATGATGGCCATCCGGCAGAGCCCCGAGAAGCGCCTGACGCTCAACGGCATCTACGAGTTCATCATGAAGAACTTCCCCTACTACCGCGAGAACAAGCAGGGCTGGCAGAACTCCATCCGCCACAACCTGTCGCTCAACAAGTGCTTCGTGAAGGTGCCGCGCCACTACGACGACCCGGGCAAGGGCAACTACTGGATGCTCGACCCGTCGAGCGACGACGTGTTCATCGGCGGCACCACGGGCAAGCTGCGGCGCCGCTCCACCACGTCGCGGGCCAAGCTGGCCTTCAAGCGCGGGGCGCGCCTCACCTCCACCGGCCTCACCTTCATGGACCGCGCCGGCTCGCTCTACTGGCCCATGTCGCCCTTCCTGTCCCTGCACCACCCCCGCGCCAGCAGCACTTTGAGCTACAACGGCACCACGTCGGCCTACCCCAGCCACCCCATGCCCTACAGCTCCGTGTTGACTCAGAACTCGCTGGGCAACAACCACTCCTTCTCCACGGCCAACGGGCTGAGCGTGGACCGGCTGGTCAACGGGGAGCTGCCCTACGCCACGCACCACCTCACGGCCGCCGCGCTCGCCGCCTCGGTGCCCTGCGGCCTGTCGGTGCCCTGCTCCGGGACCTACTCCCTCAACCCCTGCTCCGTCAACCTGCTGGCGGGCCAGACCAGTTACTTTTTCCCCCACGTCCCGCACCCGTCAATGACTTCGCAGAGCAGCACGTCCATGAGCGCCCGGGCCGCCTCCTCGTCCACGTCGCCGCAGGCCCCCTCGACCCTGCCCTGTGAGTCTTTAAGACCCTCTTTGCCAAGTTTTACGACGGGACTGTCCGGGGGACTGTCTGATTATTTCACACATCAAAATCAGGGGTCTTCTTCCAACCCTTTAATACATTAACAGCCCTGGGACCAGACTGTAAGTGAACGTTTTACACACATTTGCATTGTAAATGATAATTAAAAAATAAGTCCAGGTATTTTTTATTAAGCCCCCCACCCCCATTTCTGTACGTTTGTTCAGTCTTTAGGGTTGTTGATTATTCTAACAAGGTGTGGAGTGTCAGCGAGGTGCAATGTGGGGAGAATACATTGTAGAATATAAGGTTTGGAAGTCAAAATTATAGTAGAATATGTATCTAAATAGTGACTGCTTTGCCATTTCATTCAAACCTGACGAGTCTATCTCTGAGGGCCGCCAGAGTTCCATGTGTGCAGTATTATAAGTTATCATGGATCTATCTGGGGGACGCAGACCTTGAGAACAACCTAAATTATGGGGAGAGTTTTAAAATGTTAAACTGTAATTTGTATTTAAGAAGCATTCGTAGTAAAGGTGCCCAAGAAATTATTTTGGCCATTTATTGTTTTGTCCTTTTCGTTAAAGAACTGTTTTTTCTTTTGTTTACTTTTAGACCAAAGATTGGATCTAGAAAATGCACTTGGTATACTAAGTATTAAAACAAACAAACAAACAAACAAACAAAAAAGGAAAGTTGTTTAAGTTGGCAACACTGCCCATTCATTGAATCGGAAGGGGACAAAATTAATGATTGCCTTCAGTTTGTGTTGTGTATATTTTGATGTATGTGGTCACTAACAGGTCACTTTTATTTTTTCTAAATGTAGTGAAATGTTAATACCTATTGTACTTATAGGTAAACCTTGCAAATATGTAACCTGTGTTGCGCAGATGCCGCATAAATTTGAGTGATTGTTAATGTTGTCTTAAAATTTCTTGATTGTGATACTGTGGTCATATGCCCGTGTTTGTCACTTACAAAAATGTTTACTATGAACACACAGAAATAAAAAATAGGCTAAATTCATATATATCTTGATACTTTTGTCTCTTTTATTAAGTAGAGCTAATTTTTAAAAGGCCAATCAATCAATTTATAGGGAATGCAAGGCTTTTTCAGCCAAACTAAGATTTAACCTGCTCCTTTAATTTGAACTGAGACTCTAAAAATGAAAATAGTATATTTTCCCTTCGTGGGCAGATTTTACCAGGAGCAGGCTATTTAATAATCACTAGCTTTAAACAAAGTATAGGCTTTTCAGCTAATAATATCTTTACGTTTTTGTGGCTATACAGCAAAAAGAGATATTTAATTTTCTGTGCATAGCTGTTTATGCTGTTTATTTTGAAATCAGTTAATAGAATGCTTTTTATATATTTTGTTTCAGGTATCTTGTTTATAGCACTTGGCAAATTATAAATAAATATATGTATATGGTTAGATAGAAGTGAATAATGAACACATATGTAATATATATAGACACACAGAGCCCTTCAGTTCAGGTACAATTTGCGCTATGAATGCTGCAAACATTTTTGTTTAAATATTTGTATTTATACTTTCTAAGTCAGCATTTATTTTTGTGGCTGTTTACCCACAATGAAAGAGTTCTAATAAAGATGTGCTGAAGTTGCAATAGATTTTGCTGAAGTGATCACCTGTTGTAATGACTTGCAGATCATTGTTGATATTTTAATTTTAAATTATGACGATTTAAAAATCCTAGATATTCTGACGAAGTCAAATGCCTCTCTCTCCTCTTTTCCCCATTTTTATAACATGGAGGTATTTATTATTTGATTCTCTTTTAAATATGTCTGTATAATTTAATCTAGAGATTGGTTCCTTTTGCTTACATGGAATTATAATTTTGTTTTAACTTGCAATATGCATATGTATGCATATATGTGCATATATATGAAACAAAATCAAAACATTTTTTGAATTGTTTTAGGCAACCCAATTGCTATAATTCCAAGAAAATAATTAGAAAACCTGAGTAAAAGGTTTAGTAACTAATTGGATCCTGCGGTGAGTCTGTGGAGGACAAGTTGTTCATTTGTTACAATTGTATAGTCTGAAATGTGTTCCTCAGTAATGCAATAAGCTGGCTACTTCTTACAATGGGCCCAATGAAAAATAATCTGTCCCTAAGATGTTATCAGCAAACAGAGTTGCTCAGGAAAGGGAAAAAAAAAATTCCAGGGACAAGCAAGCTGAGTGAAGTAGATTTGAAATTGAAATGTAGAATATGAATATTGGTAAATGGGAGTGGGTTGGGTTATGGAGTGTGTGTGGGGGGAGCTAGAGGAGAAGCTAGACAGAGCACCAAAAAAATTAAAAGAGCTGGAACCAAATATACAGAAATGGGGAACGGGCACAAATTAGACCAAGACAGCTAGTGTAACTATCTCCTTTAAGCAGACTGAACAGGATTTTATTTTCCTAGTATGACAACAGATTCACCAGAGATCTGTTTGTTAAAATTCAACAGTTCTTCAGAATGAAGCAGAAGAGAAAATTTCACAAACTACTGTTTTAAAAGCCAAATTTATGGTTGATTTTTTTAAAAAAAATAGGGTACAATTGCTGAGGTTAGGCAAAGGAAAACCCCCTTATACATTTGTGAACCAAAATAGATCAAAGTAAGGGCATGTGCTTATGCTGAGAAAAGGTGACGATTGTTGTTTGCTTTTGCCACGGGTTTTATTTGTGGAATGAGAATGTCCTACCACAGGGGAAATACAGTGTGCTGCCTACCAGTAAGGTTGGAGCTCTTATACTGAGGTAAAGAGATGTAGATGCCGAAGAAAGATTTCCTCCAGGGGCATTTTTTTCCTCTGGTCATATTAAATAACTATACTTATTTATGATTATAAGTGTTTATTTGGATAATAGAGAAATGGCGTTTCAACAGCAAGCTTTGTACTTTGAAATCAAGAGTAAAATTGACTTCTTTGCAATCATAGGAACGAAGTACTGGGGTAGAAGCTGTGCTTGGACACGTTTCCAAATTACACATATAATGAATATGATTAGAAATGTGTTTATTAGGCATAATAGACATGAAGGGGTTACACAGGAGAGAGAGAGGAGAGAGAAGAGAGGAGAGAGAGAGAGAGAATATGAACTTGGTGAAGGCCTCCTGAAGCCTAATGTGAACATTTCACTTACCTTGATCTACCCTCTCATTCCTCAAAGTATCGTATAAAAACAAAAGCACACAGGACTGTCTGGCATGACATTTAATACATCTTTCCATCAGATTGGTTGTAATGTGTTGTTTCTTGTCACCAGTTTGCCAGTTAAAACTAGCTCGTGCCAGATAAACACTTCAAAACTTTTTGAAGTTTATTTACTTTCAAAGTTGTAATTTTTTTTAATGAGATGGCAGTTGCCCTTTTTGAGATTTTTGAACTGAAAATGACCACAACTTAAAACTTAAAATTCCAAAATATAGTTTATTTACAGGTTTAAAGTATCTTACTTGAATTTGTCTGGTATAAAGTTAATTTAAAAACTACTAATATATAAAATACCGAGAAAATGACCTAAATAGGAGCAGTGAAAGAATTCTTCCAAATATGTTACAAAATTGGAAATCAAGTGAGTATAAAATCTAGATCTAACCGTATTTAACACAAACTTCCATTTGATCATAGTAGCTTTCTTGTGGTTTTTATGACTGGCATCAAATCAAAGGCAAAGAGACAAAAAAATGAGTCTTGCAGTGTATTGATTTTAATATATATTTAAATCGGTACATATTTCAACCAAATAGATGGATAAATCTAATATATTTAGAATTTATAAAAGTGTGGTTTTTAAAAAGTGTATTTCCTACATCATTGTCCAGGGATTTGTATGCATGGAAATAATTTTTGCTTTTGAGAAATTAATTCTATGAGTAGCTAAAGTGGCCAGTTGTGTTTGAGACTCAGCCTGTTGGAGAATTAGGCTTACAAAGGGTGAAGGTGAAGATCATTAGAGGTTTTAGAGCTGGCTGAGACGGGTTGCTGGGGTGGTGTAACTGTGCCTAGAGGGCGGGGTTCCTGTACATTCCTACTCCACCAGATAACCTGCCCCCAACACCACTCCAGCGTCTGCCAGACAGATGGAACTCTCCAACAGGAAAATCTGCGCAGCCATTCCAACAAGCAGGGTAGGTGAAACTTGAATTAAAGTCCCCCCTCTTTATGTTTCTACTTCAGGCCAGATCCTGGAGATGTGGAAAGAATAGGGGTCATCTAGATTCTCTCTTTCACACACACATGTCTGCATTCATCCTAAGAATACCTACCTGTAAGAGTTAAAAGGCGCTTAGCGATCTTTCAGTTCTTCATTCTCAATTTTCTTTTGCTTGAGTTTATTTTTTTTAATGAGGGTTTCTTTTCCTCATCCCAATCATCCTTCCAACCCTCCCTCCACGTCCCCCACCCCCAAATATCCCATTTCTCCGTTCTCGGCCCCAAACTGACACTTTCCCCATTGTAGCGGTCAGTTCCTGGGGACCTTGTCCTGGGGATGTAGGCCAGGGGGGTTGGGGCTGGGGAATATGTAGTGCAGCATTGTATTTTGTGTCTCTTTTCTCTCTCCCGATTTCTGTCTTTTCTTTTTTTCCCCTTCCACCCAAGGCCCCGCCTGAGGCGGTCCGAAAGATACGGAGGAAAAGCCTTGAGGACTCGGAGCGCTCCTCCCCGGCCTGGTAAGTGAAAGTGCTTTTTGGAGAGGACCCAGGGGGGTGGGGGGTCGGTCTGACCGGCTCCTTTGACCGAGCTTTGAACTGCAACTGTGATTCCAGGGCTTTACGTGTTCCTCTTTTCTTGGAAAATGTTCCTCCCGAGTGCGCTATCCACAGACGTAGAAGAAAGGATGCGTGATTTTTTTCCACGTTGACAGAAATCATGGTGGGTCCCTGGGTAAAGGGTATATAGACACGGTAAAGGAGAGAAATGACAAATTTATATAGAGAAGGCAGTGGGTGACTGCAATAGATCCAAAAGTGTAAAGTAATTCATTTCATGGAAATACAAACTCCGAGTCGTAAGGCTGCAGAGAGAAATACGGGACTTTGTTAACGTCCAGACCCCGAATTATTCGCTCTCCTTTTTGAGATAAAGCTCTTTGCGCCAAAGCCAAAAAGCGCTTGCCTGCGTAAAGTTCTTTCTTCTTTTTAAATCGCCCCTCCTGCCTATTTTGCACCCTAACCCCGGCAGTCTCTTCCAGAGCTGGCCTTCGTCCCCTGCTCTTTGGCCCGAGTCAGGCGAGAGTCCCTGTGAGGCTCAGCCCGGCGCTGCAGGTCGCGCCTGGCGGGCGTGGGAATCTCTGCACCATCTCTTCGGAGGACTCGGAAAAGAGCACCGCTCTGGGCTCCACTTTGTCCCAATTGGGAATAGCTCAGTTCCCGGCTTCGGAAATCTCAGGCAAATAATTGATTCTTAATGCACACTTAAGAAAAGGCGGTGTATGCTCGCGAGCTTGGCTGCCCCAGTGGCTGCGAGCGCGCCAGGCCCAGGCCGGCTCCCTCCACCGCGCCTCCGCGCGCCTGCGACTCCTGGAGAGGGGACGCCTCGCGGGGCCGAATCTGGCGGGACCCGGCGGCTGGCTTTCCCGGGCTGGGGACCCGCGCGGAGGAGTAGCTGGGGCGCTGCGCTGGGGAGGACCGCAGGGCGCGGGGAGGACGGCAGGGCCTGAAGAGGACGGCGGGGCGCGGGGAGGACGACGGGGCGCGCGCGGGGAGGATGGCGGGGCGAGGGGAGGACGGCGGGGTGCAGGGGAGGACAGCGGGGCGCGGGGAGGACGATGGGGCACTGGGAGGACGGCGGGGCGCGGGGAGGACGAAGGACGGCGGCGCGGGGACCCGCACGCGAGGGCGCTCTTGCCCCGGACAAGCGGCGGGAGCCGGCCGCGCGGTGGTGGCCGCGGTGGTGGTGGCGGTGGTGGCGGTGGCGGTGGCGGTGGCGGTGGTGGCGGTGGTGGCGGCGGCGGCACACTGACCCCAGCACCGGGCTGGCGGCGTCCCTAGCTCCCTCCTTTCTTCCCAGTGCTCTGTTTCCCCTCCCTTTCGGCCTCTGGAAGTTGTTTCTTGTTGTGTGGCGGTGCCGTTTCTGATCTCAGCACACTTCTGCTGGTGGGTAGAACTGTTTTTTGCCAGTGGGCGTTTTTTCTGGGTTCCGCCGCCTTTGGCTTTCTACCCGATCCTGTTTCTTCACCCCAAGCCTGGGTCCCGGGCGAGGCGTCCTACCGGATAAGAAGTGGCCTGGGATGGGAACTCCCTGAGCGCAGAGGGGCCGGGTGGGGAGACAAAGGCGGGGTTCGGGGGGCGGGTCGCGCCCTGTGCGGGACATTCCCGGAGGTGTCATCCGAGGGGGAGAGGACTGGAAGGAAAGAGGGCGACCCTCGGGGAGCTTCCCACTCCCCTCTGGCTCCCCGCCCTCGTCCTTCCTTGCCCCATTTCTAAGCCTCAGCGCCACCCCACCGGGTTCTCTATTAAAACTTAAGGTAGGCAGAATTGCTGAAATTGTGATCAGAAAAAACATTTGCAAGCATAGCCAGGAACTGTCACAATTCTGCGTGTGAAGGTCTCTTTTCGAGGAGTGTTGCCGAATACTTAGCCTTTTGCTGGTCTCGGGCCTCGCGGAAAAGCCGCAGAGGAGGAAAGCGCCTTGCTGTCACACGAAAGGGCGTGTTCGAACAGCCGTGCTTGGATATTCATTTTCTGGCTTCAGTTGAGTTTTCCTACACCGCAGCGCTCACTGGAGTCGTCTTCAGTGCGAGCCCCCGCTGCATCTCCTCCCATTGTCTTGGGCCTGGAATCCGTGCGTTTAAGGAGCGAGCGTGTCTTCCTCCACGGGCGTTTTGATTCCGTTGATTGAGCAGGAAGACTACAAACTGTAATGGGGTTAGGGAGAGGTGTCTCTCAGCTCTTTCATTTTCTCATTGCTCTGAAATTTAATGACCTGATCATTGTTGTTTGAAGTTAAATTATCTGTTAAATTAGCCCTAAACAATAACTGATGATATTTTCCTTTTGGGTCTGGTTGCCCCTGAATTCTTGGCCCTGGATGGGAAGGAGAGGAGTCCAGGAGAATGCTCGGCTATGCACTATTATAAAGATAATCGAAATCGATATTTATGTGTGGCGATATTATAGAGAAAACAGTCACTTCCAACGTAACTGAATTTCATCAATAGGAAATTCTTTCAAAGAATTGTGCTTGAGAAATCTAGACTCAAGGGTGAATGTTAATAAGCATCTCTGTTGATGAAGAAAAAATATGAACACAATTTTCAATATTCTCCAGAACCTAGATACTCAAGCTCATACACCCATACTTGCTAATATAAATCAATTCTGCCCTCCAGGGAAAAATATCCCCCCTAAAAAAACTTAACTTTTAGCAAAACCTGAACCATTGTTTTAGATGATGTGAATTTCTAGGAATCCAAGATGTATTTATTTCTTTGAGTCAGACACTTATGGATTTTTTTGCAGTAACTATATGAAACAATTTTGGAATAATGTAGATTTTCACCCTTTCTTATTTTGTGATGTTTGCATATTGAGGCATAGGTGAGAAAGCTTTCATGGTATGCTGAGGAAATGACATATTTCTCATTTATTTTAACAAAAGGCCCAAAGACTCTTTAAACCTAAAGGTACTACAGTAGTTGAAAAATCCTTAAAAATAATGAGCACTATTGTGTATTTTTCCAATTAAAATGTGCTGAATGAATAATTAGAGGCTGGGATGAAGGTTGAAAAATTTAGAGCAAGAATAAGGTGGTAATTGTATTATTTGATACTTTAATAATTTTGATAATTAATGATGTAGTTTTAAAGGTTGGCAAAGCTTCCTTAGGAAAAATAGAGCACTCCTCCCACCCCATCAAAAATACTCTAGAAAAAGTAAAGTAGAATCAGGTAGAACTGGCAGCAGGTATTGTTTATTTATTTATTTATCTATTTTTTCAGCAGTAGTAGTATTAGTGGAGTTGAAAAAATATACTTTTAATTATACATTGCAAGCTCTGATTGCAGGTTGGAAGACTAAAATCGATCATTCCTACATCAATAGTGTTGTCTATTACTACATTGATTTGTGTTTATTTATGCAGAGGCTTTCAGTTATTTACTTACATATTTCTGCATCTGCCTCTTGATTATTATCGTGGGTTGCTTTTAATGAAGGAGCTTATGTTGGAAGCGAAACACACTTGACAGATCCATTTTAAGTAAACCTGATAGTGAATTATAGCATCCCAACGAGTTTACAAAATTACTTATTCATACTTGCTTTTTAGCAATTAGGAAACTGTTTCTGATTAAAACCTCATGCTGCTTGAAAACTTCCACTTTTCTCTTCACCCATTGTATTGATGTGTTTCAATGAAATAGTAAAGCATGATTTTATGATGTCAGATATTATAGAATGAAAGGGAGGAGTGAGATGTATCTTTTCAGTTGGCAGGACTAGGTTATTCTCATAACAATAAGCTGACCATTAAGTTTACTAATGCTGTTAATGAAAAATCAAGCAGCGATCATTTGAATATAGACACAAAGGTTAACTGTAAATTATGCGAAGGGTACTTATGATGAGCAAGATATTTTGAAGTCTTTGAGTATATAGTAAATGCATGTATACACTCATATATTCTATTATCTAGTATATATGCATCATTATATCTTACGAAGATAGGCATTTCTCTTGAACTAAGATCTCACCAGAATGTAGGTATCAGACTCATTTGAACAAATAGGAAAACTGAAGAGTATATAGTGTATTTTTTTATAAGTACAAGGCAATAGTTAGAGGTCGAGACAATTTTGTGTTTGTGCTTCTATTGCCATTACAAAATATTGAAAGGTTACTTGAAATTGAAAAAAAAGCAGCCTAATTTATTGAGGGCTATGTAATCCTCATTCTTTAGGACTTCTCTCCCAGGGTGGAGGACGAATCTACCCATGTTAACAGTTTGGAATACATGTACCAAATATGTTTCAGGGTCCTATTCTTCATTGGTTGAGATGCCCCTCCTCCCCTCAGTCATTGTAAGGAATATGGAAAGAGGAAATTAACCAAATTCTTTTTAAGAATGCAGAGGCCCTGGGAGATGGAAAAGGAATGACTCTCCCCACCCAGGCGAATTTTCCTGAAACTACAGATCCTCAGTGTCCGCTGTGAGAGGTGCCCAGGCTGCAGGCAGGTGGGCCAGTCCTGAGACCTAAAGTTTTGCTGCAGGTTGAAAGGAGAAGCAGAGGGAGTTTAGTTCTTTATTTGTTTGATTTTATTTTTGTGTCCTGTGCCCTTGAAGTTAACATAGCGAAATGGCCCCAGAGGCCCATGCACTCTTGGCGTTCTGTGGAGATTCAGATTCCAGAGCGTGGATGGACAGTAGGTGTAGCTCACCACCCCTCCCTCAGTCTTTTCTAGAGAAGCACCAGCTCGTCCTCACGTGCATGGGGTAGTGGACAGTGTTGACTTGAATTGCTCTCCCTCGCTCCAAGTCTTTCCTGTGAATGAACCCAAAAACACTCGACAGGTCGTGAATAATCGTTTTAATGAGTGTGCAAAGCGTGCGACGGGGGTGCACCGAGCTGTCGGGTTAAACAAACAACTTGTACCCTGACCAAATCCGATTGTTAAAGTGCAAAGTGATGTCAGTACCATTTTCATTGCCTTTCGGAAATCCACAGATCTGACACGCGGGAGTCCAATTTTCCCCATTAAGGAAAAATAACAATATTTTTCAACTGTGTGTGTGATCTTCCTTAATATTAATCTGAGCCAAACAAAACCTCATTGGAGAACAGAGAATTAGTCGTGTCTGTCTCAAACAAAGAGAAAGAAAGGAAACACGAGAAAGAAATCAGAATAAGTATTTAAAGTCTGAAGAAGAATTTCTTTTTGATGGCTCACACGTCATTGGTGACCAATATTGTAAAAATCTTGCCTGTATCTACTTGTTCAGAGCTCACTGGAGGCAAATATCTAGTTATCTATTTTTAAACAACTGGGTTGATAAGTTAGTCCTGTACTAAGATTGAATCCGTGGGCCTGCAAGGACTTTATCTATTGGAAATTTAACTGAAATTTTTGCCATTTATATGTTAGCCTGTAAGAGAAGGAAGGGTAAGTTGGCCCCACATTTATGCTTTCAAGGAAAACAGTTTGGAGGAAAGTAATGAGCAAGGAACCCTGATGGGCCACCATCTAAAACAATAACAAAAATTACGAGTGAGCTATTCAAGAGTCACATCTTCCTCCTTTTTGCACAGTTGCACTGGGGAAATATTTTTGTTTCCCATTCAGCAAAAAGATCTGCTCAAAATCAGCCACACATGCTCCCTTCCTTGGCCATTCTTTTTATTTTCTTTCATAATTTCAAACATTAAATATGAGGAGTTAAGAAAGTAAAACTTCAAGAGAATTTTTTAAAAAAAAATCTCTTTGACACATTCCCCCTAAAAAAAATTTGTAAAGAGAAATGTGTAAAATGTTTCCCTGCCAGCACCATATATACATTCACATATCAAACAAAATGGCCATGGTGTTTGCAAATCAGTGTATTAGTTCCACACATCTAGCTTCTTCAACGGAGTAACAACATAGACCAAGGGCTTTTTATTGGATTAAATCTTATATATTTTCTTTATTAAAGATAAAAGACAGGTGATGCCCTACAGTCTGCAAGGTCATTTGTCCTCTTGAAATTGCAATCAGTTTGGAGAGATGTTAGTGATATAGTGCATTTGAATATAGAAACTCAGAATTTGCTCACTTAATTCCTGTTGGCTATATTATTATCGACATATCTATGTCTGTCTTTCTGACCAACTATTTCACATATCAATAGGTTATATGCAACTGATAGCAATTAAGTGAATGAATTCACCTAAAATATAGAGCTGAGGTGTTTGACAGAGTAAGACTTTTTTATGGAAGTCACTATAGTTTTGTCATTATGGTTGTTAGTTTTTATTTGTCTGTGCTAATTTAGCCCAGGTTGGGTGAAAGAGAAGAAATTAAAATTATGTTTCTATCATAAAAACTTGGGAAAGATGACCAGAGGTGTAGGACAGTGTTTTTTTATTGGTTTTGACTATTATCTAGTGAATAGCTGTATCAGAATATCAATTCAGAATATCCTTTATTTTCTAAAAAAATTTACAAAATGATTAAAAACTGGAAGCATGCATTCTGTAATTGTTTTAAAATATTTTCAGGCACATAATAGACTGTGCAGTTATTATCTAAGCAGATTTCTTCTCTGTGGGCTGACTGAGTTGAAGAATCTTAGGAGTCACTGAAAGAGCTGTATCCATTTCTGTTTTAGATGCACAAATAGCAAAGCTAGAGGGTGCGTCTGTTTTTGTGTGTATATATGTAGTTAAAGAACTACACTATCAAAACATTAATTATATTTGAAAGAGAGCAGAGAGCTTGTTGTGGAGAGAATTGCATTATTGAATTTATATTCCATGGATTCTGTCTGAGAGGGATGAAATTGTATACCTGTCTTCTATGATGCACCCTCTTCCGAGGTGCTAGCAAGAGCAAAGAGATGAAGGAGGAGACTTGGAGAGGAGTAATCTTAGATGCTAGGATGATCCTGAGCATAGAGAACTCATACGAAAGTGCAAATAACATGAAGGACACACATGAGATCTTTGTTCTCTGTCAACAAAAAGAAATCAGATATTTTTTTTCCTCCACCAAGCAAATCACAGAATGTTCTTAGCTGAATTTGGGGGAGGGGGAGTGGTTGAGTAACTAAAAACATTTCAGTTATCATATTTTTGATCCTCAAGTCCTGTTTGTTTCACAGCTGCCAAATTTTATATCCAAAATCTAGATTCTCTTCTTCCCTAATCCTACATTTGTATGAATCATCCCTGATCATTTATAGTTTTTGGCTTAATTACTAGTTTTCAGCTTTAAATTACCAATAAACTAATTAATCTGACTAATCTTCCTAAACTTCTGTTGAAAAGTATAATAGCTGCAACAACAACAAAAATAAAATAACAAAACTGCAGCAATAATGACAAAAATAAACGGTTAATAATAATAATGCAAATAACAGTCGGAGAAACAACCTTAAAATAATTTCTCAGGCTGACAGGAAGAGGATGTAATCCATTCCAGTCTGAAATCTGTGTTTCACAGCTGGAGCCAGGGCATTCTTGTTTGGATGGTTAAAAGGACCATCCCTCCCAGTCCAACTCAAGTTTCCTAAAAGAAACTCCTTTGGTTAATGTGGTGGGTCCTTTTAATGGCACTAAGGACTTTTGTATTCATTCCCCATCATTGCAGTGGACCTGTCCCCCTGAAGATGCTATTCCCAAGTCTAGGAACCCTGAAAGGAAGCAAGAGCAGAGGCAGAGGTGTGAAAGGGTGCTTGGGTGGAGGGATGGGATGCCTTCTGGCTGGAGCTGTTCTGATGAGCAGGCAAGTTGTCATATTTGGGAAGCATGTTCACAAGCCCAGAGGAGGTTGAGAAGGACAGAGTTACTGAGGTTCTGTGAGTCCAAAGAGATCACTGATCCCAAGGAAATCCAGCCCAGAGGGCAAGCCACAAAAAATTAGAGACACCCCCAACCCCAATGAACTCTTGATTCTTTTAAGGGAGAGAAGGATGTAAAGAAGACAATGAAGCAAAGGGAGGAGAGCCAGAGGAAGATGTTGGTAACTGGTGGTGGTCTAGCAAGTAAGCAAAGCCATTTTCTCAGGAGTAAGGCATGCTCCTGTGAATCGTAAACCTGCCAAGGTTTATTGTTCTAGGTGAGAGAAGAGTCGTCAGTTCCTGGGACTAGGCTGGAAAGAAGTTGTACCTCCAGCAATCTAATTCTCTTCTCAGCCCAAAGTTTGCCCCATTTCCTCAACTCCAGTCTCCCTCCCTGAGAAAAGGGACTGAAAAAGAAGAATGGGAAGGGAGAGAGTTTGCCTCAGTATTGATCAGGCAGATGTTAGGGTTAAAGTAGGTTGTTTGGTGAGTCTGTGAGAAGGAAAGGAAAGCTAGTTAGGAGTGGAAAGACAGTTGTGGGAAAGAGAACAGAGAGAATCCCTGGGTCCAGCGGCTAAGGCCTAGGGGAGCAGGGACTTAGCAATGGAACAAGGACAGTTTGGAGTAAGAGAGAGATGACCATCAAATGCATTTGCTTTGTTCAGTTTTCCTGCAAGTTAATACAACCCTGAAAATTATGAGAGAGCGCAATCTGCATACCTTAAAAATTACAGAAAGAAAGGCATAAATATCAGTAGCCAGTTTTTCCCCTATAAAACATTTTTATTAGATATCAGCTTCAAATTCACATATATTGCATGACCCATAACACAAAACAAAGCAGTAATGGAAGGAAGAAAGGGAGGGGAAACGTAGGACTCAACTCCCTCGCTTTGGTGCCCACCTCTCTCTCTTCACCTTTCACCACAGGGAGGCTGGGCAACCCTTTTAAATTTCTATTTCTTATTTCTAAAATATAAAATTCAGTTTATTAGAATATTATTTCACTAAAGATCAGTAAAGAACCAGGACCTTTCTTTTCTGAGGACAAATTCACTGAAGTGATGTTCAGTCTTATCTGGACTTTCTAAGTCTGCAGAAGGAGAAAGGTCTGGCCACAACTGTGTATCTCTCTTCAGTGGTACCTCGGATTTCTCCAGGCCCGGGGTTCGATAACATCTGACTGAATGCACTCCAACACGTCTGGAAGTATAGTTCTGTAACCTAAAATTAAACTGGAGCTTTCTAAACCAATTTAATTCTAATTAAAATGATATTTAAGGAAAATACTCTCAGTTACTGGGATTGTTTCTTATTTGTTTGGGTAGTTCCTTTGATTAAGGAAGAAGCTATCATTTTCAATAGAAATACTGAAAGTCAGCATTGCCAGTAAAAATGACCCTCAATCCTGTTGCATGCACCTCTAGAAGTATGGCTTTTGAGAATTAATTTTTTAACAATTTGGTTTTAATTGTATATAACAGAACTTTTGAGTCAATAGAGAGATGCCTAAGTAAAAGAAACTAAATTTAATGCCTTTCTTCTAATGGGGATATTTGATGGAAAGAAAAAGAAACAACGAAAGCAGTTATTTCACAAAGTAGTAACAATCATGCAGACACTCACATGCAAGCAGAGTTTATGCACCCATTTAACAAAATTAATAATTTTTATAGCCCAATCTCTCTCTCTCTCTCTCTCTCTCTCTCTCTCTCTTTAGTACCAGGCAGTGAACCCAGAGGCATTCTACCTCCCAGTTATACCCCTGGCCACCTTTTTTATTTTTTGTCTTGAAACAGTCTTTCTAGGTTGCTGAGCGTCTCACTAACTTACTGAGGCTGTCCTTGAACCTGTGATCCTCCTGTCTCAGCCTTCCAACCACAGAGATTACAGGTGTGCGCCACCATGCCTGGTTTATAGCCCAGTATCATAATAAATATTTAGCCAATGTATACCAGGTATTTGAATGCTTTTGCATACATAATATATATACTGTGTGGCATATGGTTCAAATATTATTATTTTTAATAGGAATTAAAAGCTAACCAAATATTAGCATCTCTAACTTTGTAGCCATAAATTGAGATTTACTTATAAACTGCTAATACTGGAAGAAAGCCAGAATTACATTTTGTTTAGAGTGTATTATGAAGCGAATATAGACTTTCTGTATTGGGATGTGCTAGAGTAAAGAATTCAGGGGTGAATGGATTTAAGATCTATACACCTTTTGGATAAGTCAAAAGGTAGAAATCTCATTCTTTAAATGTTCACTTTCTACTAAATAAAAGAAACATTTACATTTACAAAAACAGGGGAGCTGAGCCCAAGTCAAGATATGGTATTTCAGAAAAGGAGTGGTTTCAAATGATGTTCATTAACGTTTTTTTCCAACAAAGAGTTTTTTTTTTTAAGACAGATACAACCAGCTCTGTTGTGCGAGTGGCAAAGCAAAATATTTTTGTAGTGGGCTGCAGGGGGATTTAATAGACTAGCACTCTTTGAATATTTGTGAAGAGTTAATATTCCTCTGAATAGAGTTGTATGATTTTCATGCTCCTTAAAAAGAGGAGGAGGAGGCAAGGATTGGAGGGCAGATATGTCCAAGCATTTTAGCTATAGCTAATGGTGGGGGGAAAAAAGGACCTGGGTAGAATAGTAAAGGTTTCTATGACACGAGGCTCTGCAAAAGTCCACTGGCCTTAAATCATGTTTATTCTCTTTTACATACACATTTCAAAAGCACACTTTCCACTGGGCTCGCATTTACAGCCTCAGCTTCACAGAAGGCAGCTAGCTTGTATTAAAATGTGGTATTAAAATGTAGCAGTCCGGCTTAAAAAGGAAAACAACGGACAGGAAAAATAAAGTTAACAGTCTCATCAATGAAATTTTCATTGGCAGAGGGAGAATAGAGAAAAGGGAAGCTCCAAAATAGGGTAGTGGGAGGAGAGTTATACTTTTTAGGTGAGTTTTGGGAAGATGCTAACTAAAATGCTGTTCAGAGATTGGGATTAATCGAGCAGTTTAAATACAAATCTGCCGGAAATCATGCTCCATGCGAATGAAAATGAAGGAATTTATGCATATTCTAATTTTCCCTCTTTGGCTGCTATTTTGGAGGAAGAGGCTTCTTTTGCTGATGGTGGGACTTTTTTGTTCTGCACAGGAAATGTGTAAATGAACACAAATGTTTCCCCCCCTTTTTCTTTTCCATTTCTCTCCTCCGTTCCCTCCTCCCCCAGTCAACAATCTTAAGTCCGTAGGGAGCTCAGTTCTGCAGCCAGGATCCAGGGCTCTCCCCACTCCCAGCAGGGTAGGGGCAGGCGCAGAGGACGGGGAGTTAGAGCATCTGACCTGTGGAAACGAATGTAGAGTTTCTAGCCCATCTTTGGACACGCACAAGGGACAGAGGGCGAGAAGGAGTCCTAGGTTTAACATGATGAAACATCATTTGGAAAGCCTCTTCCTCTCACCAAATTCTCAGTAGGACTGGGCTGAGAGCTTGAGGGTGACCGTGTAGACCCTGCAGTGAAGGTGTACCGAGCGAGCGTCCGCCTCCAAGTCCGAACACTTTCCCGCCCACGTCTTAGCGAACACACGGGGACACTTAAGGACGGCGAATCTTAATGACATTAAGACCAGCCGGAACCTCCACTTGTGTTCTGATGTCAGCCACCCAAGCTGCCTGCGCGGGCTCCGGGCGGCGTGCTGGGGGGCTTGTAGGGCCGCGGCGTGCTGGGGGGCTTGTAGGGCTGCGGCGTGCTGGGGGGCTTGTAGGGCCGCGGAGTGCTGGGGGCTTGTAGGGCCGCTGGACGGCGGCGTGGTGGAGGAGGGCAGGGCCGCGGGGAGAGCGGGCGGGGAGAGGGGACAGGGGACAGGGGCCGCTCCCTCGCCCCATCCGGCCTTGGCAGGGCAGGCTAGAGGTTCGGGATTGATTCGGGGCGGGGCGAGGGAGGGCAGAGACGCTCGGAGTTTGTCTTCTAGTCTACACCCTGGAGCTAAAGGAAAAGAAAACAACAACAAAACAAACAGATGTGGAGACGAGCTATTGCTGGTGACCATGCGGAGGAGCTCGGTCGGCCGGCCCTGGCCGCTGCGCGGTCCCGCCGTTCTCCGCCCGGCCTGGGAGGGGCGGCAGGGCCAGGCCGGCTCCCCACCCGGCTCCCCACCCGCTCCTCCTCCGCAGCGTCCCGCGCCGGCTCCCTCCCGGCCGCCGGGGAGAACCGGACCCGCTGCGAAGCTCAGGTCGCCCGCGCCGCACTCCGGAGCGCAGAGGTGCCGAGGTGCAGGGCGCCCGCCGCGGTGCTGGGACCGGGCACCGCTGTGCAGGACGCCCGCGGTGCTGGGACTGGGTGTGCAGGACGCCCGCGGTGCTGGGACTGGGTGTGCAGGACGCCCGCGGTGCTGGGACGGGGTGTGCAGGACCCTCGTGGTGCTGGGGCCGGGGCACCGCTGTGCAGGACGCCTGTGGTGCTGGGACTGGGTGTGCAGGACGCCCGAGGTGCTGGGACTGGGTGTGCAGGACGCCCGAGGTGCTGGGACTGGGTGTGCAGGGCATCCGCGGTGCTGGGGCCGGGCGGGGAGGGACAGTCCTCCCGCGCTGAGGGTCCCTGCTCTTACTTCCCGCCCCCTCCCGGGCAGCCCGCGGCCAGTCCTCCAGGCACCCCAGCGCCCCAGCTCCCTCCAGCCCTGCGTTTCCTGCCCTGGGCGCCTCTGCGCACGTGGGTGAGGGGTGGCCTGGGAGCCCTGGCCTACATCTTCTGGGTGCCTGATGGGTCTTCACTTGTTCTCTTCATTTCTCTTTATTTTGAATTTTCTTTGATTTCTTCAATTCCTTAAATTTGGGGGTGGAGGACAGTCGAGGCAAAGAGAAAAGGCCCATGGCAAATAAATTTTCTTCTTGTCTTTTCAGACCACCGGCCCCTTTCCCGCCCTGCACAGATTGGTACCTAACCTGGGGCTTAGGCCCCTTTCCCCCGGTGCCTGCCCTTAGTGCACACTGCTGCAAGCATTGCAGAGGTGAGTTTCAGCCCTCAACGCAGGCTTGACTTGTGGCGTTTGTTGAATTCAGTTGAGAGGCTGATAAACAAATGCTTTTCACAGGCACTTTGATGTTAGAGGCCCCCAAACGGGCGAGGGGCTCCCTAAGAATTGTTGAACATACTTTCTTGAATTTATTCCTTAACTATGAGGTAAAATGCTGTGATTTTTAGGATTCGGGAGATAACCTTCCTCTAAGGCTTTTCCTTTCTTTTTTTCTTTTTTTTTTTCCCCTGGTAAGAGGTCAAGGCCTTATGAAATGAAGTTCATCTCTTGTAGCCAATTTGAAGCAGATACTAAGAGATCTTTTACTTTCCTTTTGCCTTATTATAATTTAACCTTTGACAACCTTAATTCACTTCTGTGTTGTGTCTTTTGTGTCTTTCAGCAGTTCTTGTACTCTACAATAACTTTTAATGCCACAAGAACTTTTTTTTTTTTTTACCAGGAGAGACATTTTAGGGTTGTGAACTTGTAAAACTGAATTCAGTCAGTCAGCATATATTAAATGCATATTCTACTGAGCACCACTTGTGTCACCCATAGACTAATCCCTAGAGCGTTTCCCGTCCCACTTTCATTGATGGTAAAATAGTGGAATTATATAACCAGTGAGCTAACAACCATGAAAGTGATTTGAAATGTTATAATTGCTAATCAAATATAAAGCATATTTATTAGCATCATTATTAAAAGGTGTCAGAGGGATACAAATAAAACCTGTTCCTATCCTCTGGGAACTTACAATCTAGTTGGGCATAAATAATGACATGTAAATTGAGAGAAACAGCTCCTAAGCAATGCTCAGCGTCTGGCATATTGAAGGTTCTCAGTCAATGATTGCCTCACATTACTTTGCAGTCATGTTGTTCTTTTAACAGAAATATAATACTGATAAGTAAAGGAAGGATTAGTTAGGGAAACTTTCATGGAGGAAATGAATTTGTCCTTTATATGTCACGTATGAAGATCACATGAGGGATCAAGGTGGCCTAAGTGGAAAAATGACAGAGATGTTTGATGAGAAGGAGTTTGGTGGTAAATTGTAGGAAACCCTGAAGACCACACAGAGGAGTTTGTGTTAGACACTACAAGTGTTCGAGACCTGTGATGGCCCTGGGAGCAGAGGACAGCATGATTAAGACTGAAGTTTATATATATATATATATATATATATATATATATATATGTATATATATTTTTTTTAGGTACTGGGGATTGAACTCAGGGGCATTCTACCTCTGAGCTAAACCCCCAGCCCTGTTTTTTATTCTTTATTTTGAAACAGGGTCTCACTAAGTTGCAGAGGGCCTCACTAAGTAGCTGAGGCTGGCCGCAATCCTGCGATCCTCCTGACTCAGCCTCCCAAATACTGGGATTACAAGCCTGTGCCACCACGCCCGGCTTGAAATTTATCTTTTAAATGATTTTAGCTAGCTACTGACTATGGGGGAAATTGAAGGAGTAGGAGGAAATATTTCAACGCAGTTCTGGAACATGATATTGGTAGAGAAGGGTTACAGAGAGAGCCATCGTTAGGCCCCTTCCGCCTATTCACATACCATGGGACTGACATTGCAGTGATGGAATCGGGAATGAACCTCGACTAGAGCCTTGTCACTGGAATTGGTCCTGCCCCTTATTCTCCATTATTGATAGTGCATGTTAATATTGACAGATGACGATTAACCTCAAGAATTCTTCCTCATCTGTTAAGCTCAAGATATTTGTTGAGTTTAGCAGATCTATCCATATTCAGTGGTAGGGGTCTTCAACTGTGGGTGGTTTTGCCCCCCTCCACCCTCTGTGTACATCTTGGCAATTTCTGTAGAAATTTATAGTTGTAGCAACTGTTGGGCCCCTGTATGTTGGCATCTAGTAGGTTGAGGTTGGGGATGTTGCCGCACACTCTACAATTCACAGGCTAGCCCTGCAAAACTTCACAGTATCCTGTCCGAAATGTCAATAGTGCTGAGATTGAGCCCCCTTCTTTTTTTTTTTTTTTGTAGTACTGGGGATTGAACCCAGGGGCGTTCTACCTCCAGGCTATACCCCCAGCCCTATTTTTTATTCTTTATTTTCAAACAGAGTCTCACTAAGTTGCGGAGGCCTCACTAAGTAGCTGAGGCTGGCTGTGAACCCTGATCCTCTGGTCTCAGCCTCCCAAGTACTGGGATTACAAGTGTGCGCCACCACACCCGGGGAGCCCCCTTCTAAGAAAGAAACATGATCTCTAACTCTGGGGAGCTACATACTATGAGTCCTAAGACCTAACCTCTTTTATTGTAACAATTTCAATTGAAAAATGTTTTGCTTACTGAGACAAATATAACCCACCAAATGCCAGTATCTCTGCCCAGGCCTAAGGCCTTAGGAACAGGAAGACCAGAAAGGCACCTGCTTGGATTTTCTGTCTTATGCAGTGGAGTTAGAAATCATCCGTAAGGATTTGTCATCTAAATGTTATTTATTGAATTAATAAAATGTGCCTTTGGAGTTGCTTAGCAACTTATGGAAAGCTTTCTAAAAGTTCATTTGTTTGTTTAAAACCAGGGTAGGTTGCATATTATTAGCTACATTACATAAATCAACAAAGAAATGTACACTGAAAACGGAATAAGATGTTTCAACACATTTTCTGCTCTTCGTGTGTCTGG
>PVJS01007124.1:22567-57333 GCA_004027185.1 Glis glis | reverse complement strand
TAGTGAGGCCCTCCGCAACTTCGTGAGACCCGGTTTCAAAATAAAGTATAAAAAATAGGGCCAGGGGTGTAGCCCGGAGGTAGAATGCCCCTGGGTTCAATCCCTAGTTCCGCTAAATAAATAAATAAATAAATAAATAAATAGGACTAGGGATGTAGCTCAGAAGTAGAATGTCCCTGGGTTCAATCCCCAATACCACCAAAAAAAAAAAAATCCCAAAAACAAACAAAAAAAACTCCACCTACTCAGAGCCGGACAGGCACTGGAGCCCTAGAGACATTCATCAACAAAGGACCCAAGGACACGTGCAGTTGACAAACTGTAGTGACAGCACCCCGATGAAGAACTGCTAGGAGCCATGGGGGAGTCAAGAGGAGGAGCATGGTCCCAGCCCGGGCCCAGGAAGGGCTTCTGGAAGGAAAGGATGTTTGAGCTCCTAGAAGAAAGATGAGCAGGAGCTTTCTAGAGGGGGGCTACTACCTCTTCCTTCCTCAAATGTTAGACTCGAACCAGGTGTGGTGGCGCACACCTGTAATCCCCGTACTTGGGCGGCTGAGACAGGAGGATCGCAGGTTCGAGGACAGCCTCAGCAAGTAGTGAGACTCTCATCACCCTAGCGAGACCCTGTTTCCAAATAAGAAATAAAATAGGGCTGGGGGTGTAGCTTGGAGGTAGAATGCCCCTGGGTTCAATCCCTAGAACCAGAAAAAAAATAAAAAAGAGGCCGGGTGTGGTGGCGCATGCTTGTAATCCTAGTACTTGGGAGGCTGAGACAGGAGGATCCGGGTTCGCGGCCAGCCTCAGCTACTTAGTGAGGCCCTCCGCAACTTCGTGAGACCCGGTTTCAAAATAAAGTATAAAAAATAGGGCTGGGGGTATAGCTCAGAGGTAGAAAGCCCCTGGGTTCAGTCCCCGGTACCGCAAAAATAAATAAATAAAATAAAAAACAAACAAAAAAGAAAGTTACACTTGGAAAATGTCAGAACTGGAAGCAGGACCTCCGGGGCCCCTGGGCTGACCTCCTCTTTTTCAGGTGGGGAAGGGGGTCCTGGCACGTGGGAGGCAGCTGGGCAGGGCAGTGTCTCTGGTCTTGCAGGAGCACCCTCCAGCCATGAACCACCTGGACTCCAGCAGCAACCCGTCCTCCACGACGTCCTCCACACCTTCTTCACCTGCGCCCTTCCCAACATCGTCCAACCCACCCAGCGCCACCACGCCCCCCAACCCCTCACCTGGCCAGCGGGACAGCAGGTTCAACTTCCCAGGTACCACACCTCCGCTTTTCCAGAAAGTTCTCAGTGGTGCGGTCAGAGCCAGGCAGGTTCAAGGTCAGACGCCGCCACCACTGAGAGCTGGTGTTTCTGCAGCATTGGCCGAGGGCCTAGAGGGCAGTAGCTCTGAGATTAGTGCCGTTGTTGTGCCAATCTGGGTGTGGTAGTGCATATCTATAATCCCAGCACTTGGGAGGCTGAGACAGGAGGATCACAAATTTAAGGCCAGTCTCAGGAACTTAGTGAGACCCTCAGCAACTTGGAGAGACCCTGTTTCAAAATAAAAAAATAAAAAAAGGGGGTCGGAGTGTACCTCAGAGGTAGAACACCCCTGGGTTCAATCCCCAGTACCAAAGAAAAGCCAAGACCAAACCCAAGTCCGTCTGACACAGAGCCTGGGTTCTCGGCACATCCGGCACGCTTGGGGCGGCTTCTGCTGAGCGTTGCTGCTCACTCGGGCTGTCTTCTGGGCTTCTCGTCGGCGCGGCAGGCAGCATATGCTAGAAGGCCTAGGACGGGGCATCAGGGACTGTCGCCTAATGCCTCTATTATTGGGGCAGCTACCCGAGGCCACTTCTCATTCCCTCTCCGTGAAACCAGGAGGCCATGTAAAGTTAGATGTACGTGGCATCCATTGTGCAGAGGCGGACACTGAGTCCCACAGAGCTGACCCCTGGTCCTACGCACAGCCCGGCTACCCGGGGTTTGGAGGCGGAGGCCAGGACCCCAACCTCCCTGCCCTTAGTCACCCACTCGCCCTTGTCAGAAGGGAGCTACTGGCCGGGCGTGGTGGCGCACGCTTGTAATCCCAGTACTTGGGAGGCGGAGACCGGAGGATCTGGGTTCGCGGCCAGCCTCAGCTACTTAGTGAGGCCCTCCGCAACTTCGTGAGACCCGGTTTCAAAATAAAGTATAAAAAATAGGGCCGGGGGTGTAGCTCGGAGGAAGAACGCCCCTGGGTTCCATCCCCGGTACCGCAAAAAAAAAAAAAAAAAAAAGAAGGGAGCTACGGCTGTGACCTCCCTGCAGCTCCTTGTAGTCAGCCCCAGCCCTCGGGCTACTTCAGTTCATAGTCCCATAGAAGGAGGGACAGCTAGGACACCCCTATTTGCTGAGGCCCCTCCACAGGCACTCTGCCTTCTCCTACCGTTGGGCCCACTCAGGCTCCATCACTGGTCCCCGGAGCTCCAGGCAGCTCTCCCCACACCAGGGTCCCCCTGCTGGGGCCACACGCAGCCAGTAGCTGGCCAGGCGGCCTCTCGGGCCCGTCTCCCAGGGCGCTGGTACTTCTTTGGGGAAGGGCGAGAGACAGGTTTTGTAGGACTCTCTCATTCGCTTGTTTGGAGAGCTCCCCATGCCATCATGTCCCCAAACACCCCACCTCTCCCTACGAGTGACCCTGGCCTATTTGATGAACCTCCTCACCCCTTCTGCTCAATCATTAGTCTCTGAAATTGTCCCTTTTGTTAAAACACCTAGTTTGGATTTTTCTAAACGGAAGGGTCTGTTTGAAAAACAATAGCTGCAGGGGGAAAAAAATTCCATTTTGTGTTATCAGCCAAATCCTGTTCACTTTCGCTGATGTCCCGTGAGGGGGCTGGGCCCTTGTTGTGTCCTGCACAGAGGCCTTTCTCTCCAGGATGGTATTGTACCTTTGGGGCCAATCCCTCTGGGCCTGGGCCCGGCTGGTGGTTAGTCTGGGAAGGAACTCAGCCTCCTGGTCTCTACCTGCTCTGTGTGGTGCAGGAGACGACAGTTGACCTTAGAGGGTGACCCAGGAGAGGTTAACCCACTCCCAGGGTCCCAGAGCCTAGCAAGTGGTAGAATTGAGGTTAGAACACTCTGTGTCAAAGGGGAGGCCGGGTCACACACCTGTGGTCCCAGTGACTCAGGGAGGCTGAGGCAGGAGGATCACTTGAGCCCAGGAATTTGAGGCCAGCCTGGGTGAAAACACAAAACAGTAAAACCATCATTGTGGGTCAATTCCAGAACCCCAGTGTGTCCCTTAAGAGAAGACTTTTTAGCCGAGCAGACAGAGCTTTTGTTTTTAGAGGAATCAACTTTTTTTTAAAGCATCAGCCGGGCGTGGTGGCGCACGCTTGTAATCCCAGTACTTGGGAGGCTAAGACCGGAGGTTCCGGGTTCGAGGCCAGCCTCAGCTACTTAGTGAGGCCCTCTGCAACTTCGTGAGACCCGGTTTCAAACTAAAGGATAAAAAATAGGGTTGAACCCAGGGGCGTTCTACCTCCGCGCTACGCCCCCAGCCCTATTTTTTTATACTTTATTTTGAAACCGGGTCTCACGAAGTTGCGGAGGGCCTCACTAGGTAGAGAAAGAGAGAGAGAGAGAGCTGAGGCTGGCCGCGAACCCGGATCCTCCGGTCTCCGCCTCCCAAAGTACTGGGATGACAAGCGTGCACCACCATGCCCGGCCTCACGTGCATTTTCTAGAACAGAAGTGGGCCTGAGCTTTCCCCTCCCAAACAGAGCTCTGGCCAGGGCTATGCAGCAAGGTGACTGCCGAGACTGGTCCCGGAGCCCCCCTCCCCCCAGTGCCAGCCCCTTTCCTGGGGCTCCTGCCAGCACCCATTTCCTTCCGGCTCTCTTCCTTCCTGCATGGCTCAGCCTGTCCTTGCCTGGCCCACCTGGGGTAGAGCAGGTGGGCCAGGGTCACCCCCCCGCCCAATAACCAGTTCCTGCCTCCCAAGCCGGCGTGTCCCCTCCTCCCTTGCTTCGTTTGTCATTCTGTGTGTGTGACTCACCTCCTCTTCTGTTTAAAGCTGCCTCCTTCATTCATCATAGACAGCAGTTTATCTTTCCAGGTGAGTCCTCTGCATGGTTCTACTAACTGCCCCCCGCTGAGACCCTGCCATCCAGTCCCCACCTGGCTGCCCTCTCCCTGGGCGCTTGAGTCCATCATGGCTGGGCCAGGGGCAGGGCAGGGCAGATATCCAGGAAGTGGGCCCCTTCCATGGGCTATGCCTTGCTGGGAGGACCCTGGCATCCATCCAACAGAGACTGCAGGTACCTTATTCAATGTCACACTGCCTGGAGGTGGCAGAAGGAAGACCAGAAGCCAGGTTTGCAGAGTGAGGGGAGATGGCTTTTTGCTGATGCCTCCCCTCCCTGATGACCCAGGAAGCTACAGCTTTGTCTTACAGAAGGGGAAAACCTTTAGGGAGAGTCTGCAGTCTGTCTATTCACTGGGCTTGGCCTTTCTGAGCCTTACCACGCAGCGCCACCTGCTGGCTGTCATCGGAACTGCTTCCAAAGTTGAAAGGAAAAAATTTCCCATAAAATAATCCATTGAATCCCTTCCACAAAAATTGTTCTGTACGCCTTTGCATCCGGCCATATCCCCACCCCTCTGGAGTTAGAAGATCAGTGCTTTTTTTTTCTCTAGCTGAAGGAAACAAGCATGATGGATCTGTGTGTGTTAGACAAAGACTGTAGCTCATTGTTTTTTCTCGGGGTTAAAGAAGACACGGTATTTTGGTTATTTCAGGCTTTTCTTTTCCCCAACTCTGCTCCATTAGGGGTTGTCTTGGAGCAGGCATGTGCAGACCGGCAGCGGTTGGGGGCTGGGATCTGCCCCATGCAGGCATTCTGTGAACAGCTGAGCTGCCTCTGTGGTTTCCAATCCGATTTTACCATGCCAACCCCCTTCCCGGGCCAGGCATGGTGGCACACACTTGTAATCCCAGTACTTGGGAGGCGGAGACCGGAGGATCCGGGTTCACGGCCAGCCTCAGCTACTTAGTGAGGCCTCCGCAACTTCGCGAGACCCGGTTTCAAAATAAAGGATAAAAAATAGGGCTGGGGGTATAGCTCAGAGGTAGAATGCCCCTGGGTTCAATCCCCGGTACCGCAAAAAAAAAAAAGAGTGGCCCCCAAATTGGGAAAACATTGTCCTTCTTCTAGAAGGGTCCATTTTGCCCTGAACATCTGTCAGGGGCAAGGGAAGGAACTATCTGTTGAAGTCAGCATGGACACACTTTGGAGCTAAATCCACAACATGCTCTTAACTTTTAGGGAAAAGCATGAGGTCTCAGACACATTTTACCCTCCTTCCTGGGGTGCCGTTCCTTCCCAAATCTCTGACTCCCCCAGTCCTGGGCATGTGTTTATCTCCTCTGATTCATCCAAGCAGCGTTGGGTGGGTGGACACTCCAGGCCACCCTGGCAGTCTGTGGACCCAGTGTGGTGGTGTCCAGGGAGGCCTCAACAGAGGCCCTAGGACCCGGGGTTCCCCTACACTGCGCAGGATTTTGGGTGTGTTGCACTTTGCTCTGAAAAGAAGGCCTGTAGCTTCTATCAGATTCTCTAAGTCCACAGAGGCCCAGAGACGTTGATCCTGGTTCTTCTGACCTTCAGAGGTAGTGTTGGAGAAAGCCCTAGCGAGGTCCAGGGAGATTTAGCAGGGAGGGGCTTTGTCCAAGGCAGGGAAGGAGCTGCTGATAGCTGGAGCCACTGCCACTCCAGAAGCAAGATGTCACCCAGGCCTCTCTAGCACTTTGGTTCCACACTGTGGCGGTCATCTGTTCTGGTGCTACAACTGGAAATGCTCCGGGCCCAGGGGTCCACCTCAGTCACCCCACCTGGGGCCCCTTGATATATGGACTGTGAATTTCCTCCTCTCCCTGAAGGCCCCCAACACTGGTGACCCAATTGCGGAAGCCGAGGGGTAGGGCCTTGGCCCTGGAAATTCCCAGCAGGTGCACCAGTCACGTGTCTCTACGGAGCCTGGAGCCTACTAGTTGAAGGAGCGTCCCCACTTTCAAGAGCTGTGGCACGTAGCCCTGCCACCCCCTAGGAGGCCCCTCCACGGAGCCGGCTCTGGCCCGGCCCAGCCAGTGATGGCCCAGTTCGCCTTTCCACTCGCCCATAGGGAGGAGCAGCTGGGCCACAGGGGAGTGGTCAGCTGAGGCTTCTCATGCTCCCTGCCCACCTGGAGCTTCTTCCTGGCACAGGGCTGTGTGGACAAAACCAAGCCCTGTAGAGGCTGAGTCCATGTTGGGTCTGAGGAACAGGCACAGGTTGGTCCTGGTGGATGTGGTCTGGAAGACAGTGGCAGCCACTTGAAGACCGGTGGCTTCCCTGGCGTACTGGGCTTCCAGCCAGTGTCCTCGGGCGTGGGGAAGCGGTCTCACACCCGTGTTTGTCTTTTGTCTCCTCCAGACATTTCGGCCTTTCCGCAGGCAGCCCCGCTCCCCGATGTGGCCGACAGTACCCGGTATGCATCCCTGAGCCGAGTCTCCCTTGGCTGGACGCCCCCCCCCAGGCCCCCGCCTTGTATCCCTGGCCTCCACTCTGTGCGTCCCCTCTGGGGCCAACCCGGGGGAGAACTCCTTGGGCCAATTCACCAGAGAGCTCGGCCAGGAGGTTTATCTGCCTTTGATCTGCGCGGTGAGCCTGTAGCACTGCAGCAGGCTAGTGACCCAGGAGGGTGGGCAGAGGGCAACCCAGAGTCAGAGAGACCTGCTGAAAGCAGCTTCCATTCGGGGAGCCCTTTCTCCAAGTCGGGCTGTGCTGGGCATCTGACTGTGGCCCTCTCGCACGATCCTCAGCCCGGAAGGAGGTATTGGGGTAGGTGTCATCCTGAACATGCAGCCGGCTCAGAGAGGTTGTGTTACATAAGGTCACACAGCGAGGAAGTGACAGCCCGTTCTCAAAGGCAGGGCTGTCAGATTCCGAATCCTGCGTGTGTGTTCTGAACCCCTGTACCGCAGTGTCACATGTAAAAGGCTACTGCCCACTGGTCGTCCCCACTACCCTCAAGTCTGCAGAGGCTAAGAAGGGACAGCCTGCTCCTCTACCCCTGCCTATGGGCCCAGCAGCCACATTGCCTCGCCCACAGATGGTGGGTCGCAGCTAGGGTCCAGTCCTGGTGGCCTTTTGTCTCAGCCCTCACCGGGGAGTCCCCTGCCTGGCTCCGGATCTCACAGAACCTGTTTTACTCTTAGGCCTGATGACCAGCCAAAAGCAGACGCGTCGGAGGTCCACGAAGGGGAGGTGAGTGCAGGTGACACAGCCATTCCCCTCCCCTCTGGGACCGTGGGGGCCTGAGTTAGTGGGTGGCAACGAGGCCCTGGCAAGGGCCTTCCAGTGCCCGCCGCAGCGGGTGCCGTAGACACCGGCCGCGGGAAAAGCGAAGAGGAGTACAAGGCGGCGAGCCTCTTTCTGCTTCTCTGCTGCTGAGGCTAACTGGAAAAGCTCCTACATCTCAAGGACCGAACTCTCAGCGCAGACCGGGGCCCGGCCTGGGTGGCCAATTCAATCCGTCTCCGGCATCTCTAGGCTCTCGGCACTCACCGGGTGATTCTAATTATAGCCAAGGTCAAGACCATGGTGAGCGTGGTGAGCTCAATGTATGGTTTAGAGAATGTTAGTCCTACCCAGGGAAGAGCCAGAAAGTCCACCTGGGCGTGGTGGTACACGCCTGCAATCCCAGTACTTGAGAGGCTGAGACAGGAGGATTGCAGGTTCAGGACCAGCCTCGGCAACCTAGCGAGACTCTCAGCAGCCTAGCAAGACCTTGTTTCAAAAACAAACACTAAAAAAAGGGCTGGATGTGTCTATTGGAGGTAGAGTGCCCCTGGGTTCAATTCCTAGTACCACCCAAAAAACAAAAGCTTCATGTTTCAATAAGAAAACAGAAGGACAAATACAGTTGAGTTCATCCACACGTGGATGTTGATACTCTTCCCTGAACCACTGGATGTGGCTCATCGGTAGATCTTGGCATGATAGCAGGGTGGAGGAGCTCTCAGGGTCACGCCAGCTGGCAGCCACATTTGGTGGATGAAGATACTGAGGTCTTGTGATGCTACGTGACCTGTTACTGTCCACAGAGCTGCAACTAGAACCCGGCTGTCCTTACCCCTGCCTCCTCCCCACTGACCCGGGGCTCCAGGAAAAGGAAGAGAGGAGCCCTGCCTGCCACCCTTGCTATGTGTTCCTGTTTTCCTTTCAGGCTGAAGAGCCGGAAGCCGGGAAGTCAGAGGCAGAAGATGACGAGGACGAGGTGGACGACTTGCCGAGCTCCCGCCGACCCTGGCGGGGCCCCATCTCCCGCAAGGCCAGCCAGACCAGCGTGTACCTGCAGGAGTGGGACATCCCCTTCGAGCAGGTGGAGCTGGGTGAGCCCATCGGACAGGGCCGCTGGGGCCGGGTGCACCGCGGCCGCTGGCACGGCGAGGTGGCCATCCGCCTGCTAGAGATGGACGGCCACAACCAGGACCACCTGAAGCTGTTCAAGAAGGAGGTGATGAACTACCGGCAGACGCGGCACGAGAATGTGGTGCTCTTCATGGGCGCCTGTATGAACCCACCCCACCTGGCCATCATCACCAGGTGAGCAGCCCTCCCCAGCTTGGGTGGCCAGCTCGGCCTCCTCCTCCCTGGACACCCTGGAGGGTGCAGAAGTTTTAATAGATGAGTCGGGCGTGGTGGCGCACACTTGTAATCCCAGTACTTGAGAGGCCGAGACAGGAGGATCGCAAGTTCAAAGCCAGCCTCAACAACTTAGTGAGGGCCTCTGCAACTTAGTGTTTCCAAATAAGAAATAAAATTGGGCTGGGGGTGTAGCTCAGAGGTAGAATACCCCTGGGTTCAATCCCCAGTACCACAAAAAAAAAGAAGTTTTAATAGATGTGCAGAGAGGGAAACAAAATATGGGGTATAGTTTCCCCACTCACATAACCCTATCGACATTAAAAATTAAATAAGATGGTAGCACTTTAAGGATAGAGAAAAGTCCAATGTTCTATAAAAGGTCCAAAGGGAAAGCCAGTCTCCTACCACCCCAACTGGGCACATCTCCCCAAAAGTGGAGACAGGAAACATCAACATTCCTTCCGTTAAAACAAAGAAGTTTAAGCGCCAGGCGTGGTGATGCACACTTTTAATCCCAGTACTTGGGAGGCAGAGACCGGAGGATCCAGGTTTGCGGCCAGCCTCAGCTACTTAGTGAGGCCCTCCGCAACTTCGTGAGACCCGGTTTCAAAATAAAGTGTAAAAAATAGGGCCGGGGGTGTAGCGCGGAGGTAGAACGCCCCTGGGTTCAGTCCCCGGTACCGCAAAAAAAAAAAAAAAAAAAAAAAAAATATGCCGAGAGACCTGTAACACAGATAAGGAGACCATCAACTAGTATTCCATATCCCTTGCCCAGCTCTCAAAGCCTCTGAGCCAAGAATCTTGTCTCCAGGACACTTTTCCTAAAATAATAGTCCCTCCCTAAGATGGTGGAAGCAGCTTCTCCCCGGAACAGGGGAACGAGCCACACCACACGTTCTCTTCGGGCTCTTTTTTTTTTTTTTGCGGTACCGGGGATTGAACCCAGGGGCGTTCTACCTCCGCGCTACATCCCCGGCCCTATTTTTTATACTTTATTTTGAAACCAGGTCTCACGAAGTTGCGGAGGGCCTCACTAAGTAGAGAGAGAGAGAGAATGCGAGAGAGCTGAGGCTGGCCACGAACCCGGATCCTCCAGTCTCCGCCTCCCAAAGTACTGGGATTACAAGCGTGCGCCACCACGCCCGGCTCTCCGGGCTCTTCCTCACCTGGGTTTTAGGAGCTGACGAGGGTGGAGACACCAGAACACAGGCTGCTATTCCGATAGTCACTCTGCAGCCTGCGATAGCCCGGAAAGGCTGAGCTCTTCCCCATCCAAGTTTCCGCGGCCGCAGTCCTGCCTTGATCCTGCTGAGGATGGGCCGCCCTGAATGGTGGGGAGCTTTGATGACCTGTGTCCCCTTGTGTAGCGTGGGCAGGCCTGGGGCTTCCTGGAAAGGGCATGTTCGTGTGTGTCTGTGCACCCGCAAGCCCAGCCCTGGCAGGAATCGCACCAGGCATGGTTAGGAACATGCAGGTTAAAGGGTAGAGAGGCCTCCAGAAGCAAGCAGGCTCCACGGGGACGGGGTCAGGCCGCCCCAGTCCCAGGCCACTGACCGACCGCTCCTCCCCCAACAGCTTCTGCAAGGGGAGGACGTTACACTCGTTTGTGAGGGACCCCAAGACGTCGCTGGACATTAACAAGACCAGGCAGATTGCTCAGGAGATCATCAAGGTAAAGGGGTGGGCTGCTGGAGGGCGGTTCCGGCTGCTTCCAGAGCCCTCGGTTCTTCCTCCTGCTGTCTCTCTGCCAGCGGCATTGGCGTCGGTGTCGGGGTGGTTTGTGGTTGCTCTGTCTCCTTCTCCCTGGCGCTCCTCAAGATGGAACGCTGTCTCCTTCCCTCTGTCCCTGTCCTGTGCACTCAGAGCCAGAGCCGTACACTTGGTCAACATTAATAGAATCAAATTAGTTGGGAGGAACTCAATAGGTTCTTTTTTTTTTTTTTGCGGTACTGGGGATTGAACTCAGGGGCATTCTACCTCCAAGCTACACCCCCAGTCCGATTTTTTATTCTTTATTTGGAAACAGGGTCTCACTAAGTTGCGGAGGGCCTCACTAAGTAGCTGAGGCTGGCCGTGAACCCGGATCCCCCGGTCTCAGCCTCCCAAGTGCTGGGATTACAAGCGTGTTCCACCACGCCCAGCTCTCTACAGGTTCTGAAAATAGTTTGACTTCTGGTCACATCAGCTGTGTGACCTCAGGCAGGTTTAGCCTCTCTGAGCCTCATCTTCCCCTGTGAAATGGGGATCCCTCTTTGAACTGGTGCAAAGATAAAATACAGTCATCTGTGGAGAGAACCTTTGGCGCAGGCATGAGAGTCTGCTAGGATCAATAATAGGAATAGGAGCCAGGGAGGGGAGTGGTATTGACTTTTGGGGGGCACAAAAGGACCCATACTTTCTACCTTGAAAGTTTCCAGCTGGACATGGTGGTGTACGCCTGTTATCCCAGTATTTAGGAGGCTGAGACAGAAGGATCGCAGTTTGAGGCCAGCCTTGGCAACTTAGCAAGACCCTGTTTCAAAATTTAAAAAAATAGAGCCAGGCATGGTGGCACACGCTTGTAATCCCAGTACTTTGGGAGGCAGAGACCAGAGGATCTGGGTTCGTGGCCAGCCTCAGCTCTCTCTCTCTCTCTCTCTCTCTCTCTCTCTCTCTCTACTTAGTGAGGCCCTCCGCAACTTCGTGAGACCCAGTTTCAAAATAAAGTATAAAAAAATAGGGCCGGGGATGTAGCGCAGAGGTAGAATGCCCCTGGGTTCAATCCCCGGTACTGCAAAAAAAAAAATAATAATAATTAAAAAAATAAAAATAAAGAGGTTGGGGGTGTAGCTCAGAGGTAGACTGCCCCTTGGCTTCAATCCCCAGTAGAAAAACAAAACAAAATAATATTTATTTAGGCGTGGTGGCGCACACCTGTAACCCCAGTACCTGGGAGGCTGAGACAGGAGGATTGCAGGTTTGAGACCAGCCTCAGCAAGTAGTGAGACTCTCATCAGCTTAGCAAGACCCTGTTTCAAAATAAAAATAAAATAGGACTGGGGGTGCATCTTGGAGGTTGAATGCCTCTGGGTTCAATCCCCAGTACTACACGCATGCACACACACACACACACACACACACACACACACACAGTTTCCAAGTCAGATGTGGTGGTGCATGCCTGTAATCACAGTACTTGGGAGGCTGAGACAGGAGGTTCACAGGTTCACGGAAAGTTTCAGCAATGTAGCAAGACTCCCAGCAACCTAGCAAGACCCTGTTTCTAAACAAAAAATAAAATAGGGCTAGGCGTGTAGCTCAGAGTAGAATACCCCTGGGTTCAATCGCCAGTACCAAAAAAAAAAAAGTTTCCAAAACCAAGTTTCCCGAGGACAGGCCCTCTGGCTCAACTCCAGCCTCTTCTCCTTTCTTTCATCTTTTTAAAAAGTAATTAAGCAAGCCGGACGTGGTGGTGCACACTTGTAATCCCAGTACTTGGGAGGCTGAGACAGAAGGATTGCAGGTTCTATGTCAGCCTTAGCAAGAAGTGAGACTCTCATCAACCTAGTGAGACCCTGTTTCAAAATAAAAATAAAATAGGGCTGTGGGTGTAGCTCATAGGTAGAATGCCTATGGTTCGATCCCCAGTACCAAAAAAAAAAGTAATTAAGTACAAGTAAAAGAAATGTTCATTTACTGATTTATTTAGCAACAAATAGGCCCAAATAAAAACTAGAATACTGGTGGGTAGGACTTCCTCTCTTCTTTTTTTTTTTTTTTTTTTTTGCAGTACCGGGGATTGAACGCAGGGGCGTTCTACCTCCGCGCTATGCCCCCGGCCCTATTTTTTATACTTTATTTTGAAACCGCGTCTCACGAAGTTGTAGAGGGCCTCACTAAGTAGAGAGAGAGAGAGAGACAGGGAGAGAGAGAGCTGAGGCTGGCCGCAAACCCGGATCCTCCGGTCTCCACCTCCCAAAGTACTGGGATTACAAGGTGCACCACCACGCCCGGCCTTGTTTTTGTTTTTGTTTGTGTTGCAAAGCTTTCTCTTACCAGCTCCACCAAGATTTCCCCCTGTTGTCTTCTCTCCTTTTTGTTTTTCTTTTTCTTTCTTTTTTTTTTTTTTTTGCGGTACTGGGGATTGAACCCAGAGGCATTCTACCTCCAAGCTACACCCCCAGCCCTATTTTTTATTCTTTATTTTGAAACAGGGTCTCACTAAGTTGCGGAGGGCCTCACTAAGTAGCTGAGGCTGGTCGCGAACCCGGATCCTCCGGTCTCCACCTCCCAAGTACTGGGATTACAAATGTGCGCCACCATGCCTGGCTCCTCTCCTTTTTCTTCTGCCTGCCTTCCTCTCCGTCCTCTCCCTCCTTCCCTTTCTTCTTTCTGTTAATTTTGCCTGCGTGTGTCTCTCAAAGGGAAAAGATAAAAACCACAGTCGCATTCATGGACAAACCATTTCCACATGACATTTCTTTGTGGCTAAGCTAAGGAATTAAATTCCTGAAGACCAGCCAGGTGTGGTGGCCCGGGCTTGTAATGAGGCTGAGACAGGAGGATCGCAGGTTCAAGGCCAGCCTCAGCAGCTTAATGAGGCCCTCTGCAACTTAGTAAGGCCCTGTTTCAAAATAAAAAAATAAAATAGGGCTGGGGTGTAGCTCAGAGGTAGAATGCCCCTGAGTTCAATCCCCAGCACCCCCCAAAAAAATTCCTGAAGTCCAAAGATGCTATTGCTGTTCTTGCTGTGTCCGTCTTCTTTCAGAGAGGCCGGTGGGAGCCACAGAGGGTTTCATCTCCATACCCCCCTCACCACGAAACTTGCTAAGTCCTTCTCCCCTCCCCCTCCACTTCTCCCTCAAGCTCTTCTCTCCAGAGGGCTGGAGGGGTGTGCCGTCTGGCTGGCTGTTGGCTGCTGAGTCACGAGCTGTCTGGACGCTTCCAGGGCCCAGGAGGAAAATTACTAAAAGGTTTTGGAGCTGCGGAGCCAGAAGCCGCTTCTCTGCTGGCTTGTTTGGTTCCCTTCCTGCCGAGAAACCATCCCTTTCCCCTCTGCTGGGACCTCTGAGCTGCTTCCTTTATGGAATTATCTCTGATGCTTTGGGGAGTCCAAATAAAAGGGATCTGACCTTGGGTTAATGGATTTGCAACCTTGGGGCCATTGCGAAGACACCATGAAATTTTGAGAAAGGAGAATGGGTGTTCCAGACCCCATTCTTTCCAGGCCCAGCGCTTTTCATCTTTTCTCTTCAGACTGACTTGTTTGGGCTGGGACAGCTGTTTTATAAATAAGGCTCAGAGAGGTACAACAACTTGTCCTTAATTTCACAGCTGCTCCTCATTCAACCCATGGTAGAGTCTGGCTCTGTTTAGCTACCGAGGAAAACTTGTCCCTTGGGTGGTTTGGGAAATGAACAGATGTTTTAAGAAGGATTATCTTGCATGCAGGACGGTTGTGGGAAGGAGCAAGTTACCCTTTCCTGGAGCTCCGTGCCTCCGTCATGGAGTACAAGAGCAGTTCTTTTTTTTTTTTTTTGCGGTACCGGGGATTGAACCCAGGGGCGTTCTACCTCTGCGCTACACCCCCAGCCCTATTTTTTATACTTTGTTTTGAAACCGGGTCTCACGAAGTTGCGGAGGGCCTCACTAAGGAGAGAGAGAGACAGGGAGAGAGAGAGAGAGAGAGAGCGCTGAGGCTGGCCGCGAACCTCCCAAAGTACTGGGATTACAAGCATGCGCCACCACGCCCGTTGCTTTCAGAGGAGAATCTGCTGTGTTCAGATTGTTCTCCAAAGCTCTCCAGACCCACTTGGCCTGAGAGCTCTCGCTGGGCCTGAGTTCTGTCTGGGCCTGCTTCATGCCTGATTCTATTTCCTGAGTGTGGCTTGTTCATCCCTAGATGTCACCTCTCCTCCTCTCGCTCTAAGACCCGCTAGGGTCAGGGAGATCTCTGCGCAAGGTGTGAGGTGCCCACGGTGTGGGAGGGCGGAGGCGGGCTTGCGGCTGGCTGCCGATTCAACCATAGTGTCTTGCCCCCCTTCCCAAAGGCATCTGGCTAGGCAGGAGGCCCTAGGGTGTGGTGTTTTTGAAAACAGCTTTGACCTTGGATGAGATCTCTGGATCAGGCCCCCTGTGTCCCATGCACCGGGCCCCTCAGTGTTCAGTTCACAGAGAGCATTGGTTACAAAACACCCTCCACGCCCTACTACTTGACAGATGAGGAGCCAGGGGCTCAGAGAGGTTGGCACTGTGCCCAAAGCTGCCCAGGGAGGTAGGATCTGAGCTCAGACAGAACTTGAAGCCTGGATTTCAGTTTAATCCAGGACTTCTTCTACCTCAGCATGGACGTTGGAAATGCCCAAACCCGGGGACCTCCCTAGGAATGTCACTCTGTTCCCCACCCGAGCCCTTGCCCTGCCCGAGAGCAGAAACCGAGAGCTGTGTAGCTCCCCGGCTGGCATCATGCATCTGGTTTTTGGGTGGTGCTGGGGTCAGAGCCAGGGCCTCCTCATGCATGCTGGGCAAGTATTCTACCATGAGCTCCACCCCAGCCAGCACCATAGATGTCTATGCACTCCTCAACCTCCCCGTCTCCCTCCAGTCACCCTGTCCACACCTCACACCTCGTCAAGTTTAAGGCTATTTGACAGCATGGTGGTGTGGAGGGAGCATGAATTGACACGAGGTCAGATCCGGACTCCGCTGCCTACCTGCTGTGTGGCTTGGGGCCAGTGACTTCCCCTCTCTGAGCCTCAGTTTCATCTGTAACATGGAGACGTATGCTGCGTAGGATTGTGAAGATTCGGTGAGGGGTTTAGGGAAAGCACCCAGCCCAGAGCCCGGCCCAGGGCAGAAGCTCGGTGCTGTCTCGCATCTTCCCTCCCCGGCCTGATGCCAGACTCGCTGTCTCCCAGGGCATGGGGTACCTTCACGCCAAGGGCATCGTGCACAAGGATCTCAAATCCAAGAATGTCTTCTACGACAACGGCAAGGTGGTCATCACGGACTTCGGGCTGTTTGGGATCTCGGGTGTGGTCCGAGAGGAGCGGTGAGTGGGCCTCGGCCGTGAGGACGCTGGGTGGCCCGGGCTCTCTGGCTGGGTTGCTGAGAGAAGCGCTCCCTGCAGGGCAGGCCGGGCCACTGTGGTCCAGAACTGGGTCTAGTACTGGTTAGTCCCTTATGGTACTTGATTCACAGATTGACACCCTGGAGGCCGGGTCCCCTGGCTCACATTTGGCCTGGCTGCTTACCAGCTTGGGTGAGGGACCAGGGTCAGGTCCCCATGATGAGGAAGAGTGTAAGGTTTTATTTCCTCTGATCTCAAAGGGTCTGGGTGGGGAGAAAGGCTCCTCCCCAGACCCCCAGGGGACACCCCCAGAGGGAGAATGGCAGGCACACTGGCGAGCCACGCTGGCGAGCCACGCTGGTGAGCCACACTGGCAGGCCTGATTTCCTGCACAGGCTAGCCCACTCTCCCAGCATAGAGACTCAGGCACCTTCGTGTGCGGCTCCTGCCACTACCCATCCTTGGCCTGCTTTCCTAGAAGAGCCGGGTCCTGTGCTGTGACAGTCCCTAGAAGCACCTGTGCCAGGCCAGGATCAGTGTGCTGCGCTTGGTGCCTTTTCTGCACCCGACGTGGGTGGTTTGCTGGCCGGGGGCAGATGCACGCCAGGCAGGAGCCTTTGCTGCCCGCTGAAGGGCCGGGTCCCTGTCCTGGCCTCCAGGCGTGAGAACCAGCTGAAACTGTCCCATGACTGGCTGTGCTACCTCGCCCCTGAGATCGTGCGTGAGATGACCCCCGGGAAGAACGAAGACCAGCTGCCCTTCTCCAAAGCCGCCGACGTCTATGCCTTCGGGTGAGCAGCCCCTGGTGCTAGGAGGCAGAGCGGGGCCCACAGAGAGGGCACTGGGGAGAGGGGAGGTGTGCTCTGAGCGGTCCAGAGCCCAGACTTTGGGGTGAAAGCCATCCTGGTATGGAGTTGAGGCTCTGCAACATGTGGGCTGAGTGACCACATCCTTGACTTTCTGCCTCCCCAGCTCTGAGAGGGCAAGAATAATACACCTTCCGTGGGATTGTTTCGCGAGGACTGAATCAGATCATAGAGTAAAACTCCATGCTAAACACTGGCTGTCATTCCCCCACTGACCTGCGGGGACAGGGCGCTCACCAGAGCTAACCGAGAACTATCCCTCCACCCAGGGAGATGTGCCCCATGTAGAGCCAAGGGATAGAAATGTAACGTGAACTGGACATCTCACTTCAAGTGTTCTAGTAACCACATTAAAAAACAAATGAGTAGCCAGGCGTGGTGGCGCACGCTTGTAATCCCAGTACTTTGGGAGGCAGAGACCGGAGGATCCGGGTTCACGGCCAGCCTCAGCTCTCTCTCTGTCTCTCTCTCTGTCTGTCTCTCTCTCTCTACCTAGTGAGGCCCTCCGCAACTTCGTGAGACCCGGTTTCAAAATAAAGTATAAAAAATAGGGCCAGGGGTGTAGCTCAGAGGTAGAACGCCCCTGGGTTCAATCCCTCATACCGCAAAAAAAAATGAATCAGTATATCTAAGATATGATCATTTCAATATGTAATCAATATGAAAAATTAAGAAGATATTTGATATTCTTTTTCATATTAAGTCTTCAAAGGCTGTTATATGTTTCACATCAACAGCACACTTCAGCTGTCCACATTTCAGTTACTGTGTAGCCCTGGGTGACTGACAGGTGGTCCCCACGTTGAACAGTGCAAGTCTGATTCATTAGAATGTCCTCGTCCCGATAAGTTGAGAAAGCCAAGGGGATTTGGAGGGGCAGCGGACAGCTCACCTGTGCTCTCTCGGGTATCTTTCCTGCCCTCCTGCCTAACCTTTACCTCTACCGTTGCCTAAGCACCCCACAGGGCCTCAGCTGGGCTTAGCGTTTTTGTTACTCCTCCAGCAACCACCCTGAGGTTGCGCGGTATACCAGGATCTCGCAGCTTTTAGGAAGTAGTCCAGGCCTGTGCTGCCTCTGGCTTGGTGCCACCGCTGGAGCAGGGGCACAGGCCCCAGGTCCTCAAGGATCTGGAGGGGCCGCACAGATGTCATCGGAGCACCCCCCAAATCCCGGAGGGGAGGAGGGCTGGGGAAGGATCCTGATCCTTGGGCTGGGCTCCGGGCTCGGCAGCAGCCAGCTCTCTAGCCATGAAGCTCATGCCTGTGGCTGGGTCTCCACAGGACTGTTTGGTATGAGCTACAAGCAAGAGACTGGCCCTTTAAGCACCAACCTGCAGAGGCTTTGATCTGGCAGATTGGAAGCGGGGAAGGGATGAAGCGCGTCCTGGCCTCCGTCAGCCTGGGGAAGGAAGTCGGCGTGAGTAGCCCCGGGTTCTCAGGGAAGCAGGGCTGGAGGGAGGTAGAGAGGGCTGGGGCCCATGACACGGCAGCCCTTCATTCACCTGCCTGGGAAGGGGCCACTGAGGGGGCTGCCACATGGAGGTATCAAATTAAAGATTAAAAACAATATGTGGGCCAGATAAAATGGCACACACCTATAATCCCAGTACTTGGGAGGCTGAGAAAGGAGGATCGCAACTTCGAGGCCAACCTCAGCAACTTAGCGAAGCCATGTTTCAAAATAAAAAAAGGCTGAGGGTGTAGCTCAGTGATAGAAATTCCTTGCCTCAACATTTTCAGTATGGTCAGGGATAACCCTGTGTTCATGTATTAGATGGGACTGGGACAAAAAGCCTTGTCATTAGCAGCTCTGTTAGGTTTTTGGGCAGCATAGCAACGGAAGCATTGAGAGGGACCACCTGGCACGGGTCCAGGCTTAGATCAAAATAGGCTGTGAAGCAGGCGTGGTGGCGCACACTTGTAATCCCAGTACTTGGGAGGCTGAGACAGGAGGATTGCAGGTTCGAGGCCAGCTTCAGCAACTTAGTGAGACCCTCAGCAACCTAGCAAGACCCTGTCTCAAAACAAAAAAATAAAAAGGGCTGGGGGTATAGCTCGGAGGTACAACACCTGCCCTCCCGGGTTCAATCCCCAGCACCACACACACAAAACAACAACAAAACACGTGAGACCTAAATAGACTGTGAGTTTCTTGTTGATGTCATGAGCTGGGTTGGCAGAATCACCATCTATAAAATAAACAGGCACAGTGATGAATACTACCTCATCTTCCTCGAAGATCGTAGAACTTAATAGCATCCTTTATTGACTGGTAGCAAGGAGCTAGGGCATCTTCAGAGGGCTCATTGAAAATGACACTATGGCCGGGCGTGGTGGTGCACACTTGTAATCCCAGTACTTGGGAGGCTGAGACCAGAGGATCACAGGTTTGCGGCCAGCCTCAGCTACTTAGTGAGGCCCCCGCAACTTCGTGAGACCCTGTTTCAAAATAAAGAATAAAAAATAGGGCTGGGGGTGTAGCTCGGAGGTAGAACGCCCCTGGGTTCAATCCCCAGTACCGCAAAAAAAAATATATATATATATTTTTTTTTTATATATATATTTTATATATATATATTTTATATATATATAAAATATATAAATATATATTATATATATATAATATAAATATTTTATATATATTTATATATATAATATATAATATATATATTATATATAATATATATAAATATAAAAATATATAAATATATAAAAATATATAAAAATATATATAAATATATATATATATAAAAGAAAATGACACTATGTCAGCTCTACTTTGTTCCACAGTGGTGCCTTTGTTATCTCTGCAGTGCAAAATAGTTTTACAGGTTCCTGCCTCCAAGCATGACACCGGAGCGTTCTTCTGAAGCTCCAACACCAGGCTTCTTGGCCGGACGATACCCCTGTAGCTGGGGTGTTGGTAGGCGCAGGGTGTGAGCCTCACCCCAGCACTCAGGGGCCTGTCCTTCCAGGCCTCCCTCTGGGCCAGGACCACTTGGCTGCCTCCTTCACCAGGACCTCTCCTTAGGCACCTCAGGAGACCAGTGGTGGGTTCAGGGTGTGGGTTTGGGCTTCTGGCTGTGGCTGCAGCCTCCTTGCCTGGACAGCTCGGATGGCAGCCGCAGCAGCTACTGCCTTCGTGTGTGTGTGTGTGTGTGTGTGTGTGTGTGTGTCTGAGGATTGAACATAGGGGCGTTCTACCTCCGAGCTACACCCCCAGCCCTTTTTTTACTTTTTATTTTGAAGTAGGGCCTCACTAACTTGCTAAGGCTGGCCTCGAACCTACAATCCTCCTATCTCAACCTCCCAAGTGCTGGGATTACAGGTGTGCACCACTATGCCCATCTTGCCTTCCAGTCTTTTAAAAAAATATTTTTAAAACACAAAGCTTTAACAAGATTAAGATGGTGACATAGAGCACTGCTCTGTGTGCTGGGACAGCCAGTGCCTTATCATTTTATCAAAGGGTACACGTGCCTGGGAAGATACCAAAGGGCCCGAAAGGTGCTTCGTGAAAGCAGCGGTCCCTCCCGAAGGCACGAGCGTCTAGTTCCGTCTACTCCTCTCTGTCTCTCTGTCCCTCTACTACACAGCTACGGCCAGCGTTCCCTTTACTTGTTTATTGTTTAAGTTGATTGAGTAATCCGTGATTAAAGGCTCCATGCTGTGCCCTAGGTGAGAAGACTGTAACCCCTGTGCATGCTATCAAGGAATTCTTTTTTTTTTTTTTTTTTTTGCGGTACCGGGGATTGAACCCAGGGGCGTTCTACCTCCGTGCTACACCCCCGGCCCTATTTTTTATCCTTTATTTTGAAACCGGGTCTCACGAAGTTGCGGAGGGCCTCACTAAGTAGAGAGAAAGAGAGAGAGACAGGAAGAAAGAGAGAGAGAGAGAGACTGACAGACAGGGAAAGAGCTGAGGCTGGCCACGAACCCGGATCCTCCGGTCTCCGCCTCCCAAAGTACTGGGATTACAAGCGTGTGCCACCACGCCCGGCCTATCAAGGAATTCTAAGTGCCACTGGAACACAGTTGCATCACGTTTCCTTCTTTGTGGCTCTAATCTCTCCCCCTTTGTTACTGAAAGCCCCACCCTTTTTATATTGGCTTCACATTTAGGTTATAGCTGTCTTGTGAAGTTTTAGGTTTCCCCTGTAGTTTCTTTTTTTTGGTACTGGGAATTGAATCCAGGGGCATTCTGCCTCTGAGCTACACCCCAGCCCTATTTTATTTTTATTTGAAACAGGACCTCTCTAGGTTGATGAGAGTCTCACTACTTGCTGAGGCTGTCCTTGAACCTGTGATCCTCCTGTCTCAGCCTCCCAAGTACTAGGATTACAGGCATGTGCCACCATGTCTGGCTTCCCTGTAGTTTCCAATTGTCCCAGTACTTTGGAGGCTGAGATAGGAGGATTGGATTGCAGGTTCACGGCCAGCCTCAGCTACTTAGTGAGGCCTCTGCAACTTAGTGAGACCCTGTTTCAAAATAAAGAATAAAAAATAGGGCTGGGGGTATAGCTCAGAGGTAGAATGCCCCTGGGTTCAATCCCCAGTACCGCAAAAATAAATGAATAAATAAATAAATAAATGGGAAAGGGATATAGATAAATAGGTAGAGCGCCGCTGGTCTCAATCCCCATTACCAAAAAGAAGAAGGAGGAGAAGTCAACGAAGGAAAGAGGGGAACAGACAAGCTCCTGCATTTCATTTTGAACTGGAAGCATGAGCACTCTTCTGAGAAATAGGTATTTCTCAGCACGTCATGTTGGCGGGGTGTTGGGAGACAGCCAGCTAGGCACTTGAGAGCATCGAGGTGCCCACCTCTACCCCTCCTCCTCCCAGCCAGCTCCCAGGGCTAATGGCCGCTCCCTTTGCAGGAGATCCTGTCTGCCTGCTGGGCTTTCGACCTGCAGGAGAGGCCCAGCTTCAGCCTGCTGATGGACATGCTGGACAAGCTGCCCAAGCTCAACCGGCGGCTCTCCCACCCCGGCCACTTCTGGAAGTCAGCTGAGTAAGTAGGCCCACAGCCAGCCAGACCCGCCAGCCAGGCCCGGCCACCTCCCCCGGGGTCTTAGAGGACCGCCTCTGCCACATCAGCCCCAGACTCTGATCTGGGGAGTACCCCGAGCAGATCAGCCCCAGGATGCCAGGACTTCGTGTGGCAGGTTTATGTGGGAGACTCCCTCTGACAGGTGAACCCCTCCAGTTCACATCTCTGAAAACCACCTATCACCGTTATCAGACCAGTGCTGACGCCAGGCCCGGGAGAGAGGGTCAGGTTGGAAGTCAGAGCTGGAGGGTACTGAGCACCCCACAAGAGCAGAGCCCACAGTGCTGCTTCAAGTGGCAATAGCACTGAGCTGTTCAGCACAAAAGCTAGCCACCCTCACGGGCACAGCGTTGGCTCTGTGCCGCACTTGGATGCAAGAGCCCTGCCCCTCCTCCATGTAATAACACAACCTTTGACCACAGGGTCAAAGGGTGATCTCCACAGAGTAGGAAGAGCACTGTTACCTCTCCTGCACTCTCATGTCCCCTTCCTTCTTTGTCCCTCTGGCCACCTCTCCCAGAATACTCAGAAAGAGACCTCTGCCCTGCCACAACTTTTCGTGAGGATCTGGAACCTGATTCTGGTCCTCAGTTCCACAGCTTTAAAGAGTGGGAGTCCGAGCTGGGCGTGGTGGCGCACGCTTGTAATCCCAGTACTTGGGAGGCTGAGACCTGAGGATCTGGGTTCGCAGCCAGCCTCAGCTACTTAGTGAGGCCCTCTGCAACTTCGTGAGACCCGGTTTCAAAATAAAAAAGTACAAAATATAGGACCGGGGGTGTAGCTCGGAGGTAGAATGCCCCTGGGTTCAATCCCCGGTACCACACACACACAAAAAAAGAATAAAAAATAGGGCTGGGCGGGGTGTAGCTTGGATGTAGGATGCCCCTGGGTTCAATCTCCAGTACCACAAAAAAAAATGAAATCTCCCACAGAGCCCCAATATTTTAAACAAAGGGGAGCCGCCTTTGATGGGGGCAGAGGGCAAGAACCTGTCAGCCACCCCCTGCCGAGGCAGCCCTGGCCCCCAGTCCCTGTCCACATGTCCCTGGAGAAGCTGCATGCCTAGAACTCACACCTCGTGCCCAGATGTGTGGCAGCAACATTCCTCATTCTGAAAAGGGTGAGACTTCAGGCCTGCAGAGGGTACAGTCTGTCACAAGTTTTCTTTTTTTAAGCACTTTGAAATGGTCCAGACCTTTCTTAGTTCGTGGCCATTTGGCTTGCCCATAGTTTGCCAGGCTTTTCTCGAAGAACCAAACTTGCCCCCAAACTGCTGGTGAGGAGACCCAGCCTGGGTCACCCAGACAGGGCACAGTGGGAGAATTCACTGAACAGTTAACTTTAATGGCCTGGAGGGACCCCGATTCGGGGTTCTGGAATACTGTATCTTATAATGCAATATTAGATTCAACATTTTGCTCTTAGGGTAGGTCAGAGTCCAATATAGGTTGAACGTCCCTTATCTGAAATGCCTGGGACCAGAAACATTTCAGATTTCTGAGTTTCCCCCATTTGGGAATGTTTGCATAGATTTTACCAGTTCAGCAACCCTGATCCACGTGGCCACTCAAAAAGTTTCAGATTTTGGGGCATTTCTGTTTTCAGATTAGGGGTGCTCAGCCTGTACCAGTGTGAGGTACCAATGTAGCCCTTAGAGGTGTGAGCTTTAGTCCACTCTTACAGTATACCTGCTAAGTACCTGGGGATGTGGGGCCTCCACCAGCGAGGAATTTACAATCAAATCAAGAGAGAGTCAAGCAGACACACTGTCCTGAAACTCCTGGGCCACAGGACTCCGTTATGTCTTGTCACCTCTGTATCCCCAGCTCCTAGCTCAGTCCCAAGAACAGGGTAGTTGGTCAACAAATACTTGACAAGTGCATAGATGATACGCCAGGCTGAGTGTGTGGGAACGTCCACCTCTGCCACCGGGGGGCTGGAGGAAGGGTCTCCAGGAGACAGTTGGTCATTAGAGCTGGGTGTGAGCAGGAGCCATGCCAGCAGGGGCAGAGCATGGGGTGCGCCAGGCAGTGCCAGGAAGGGGTGGAGGCGGCAAGGCCAGGCAGGCTCGGATCTGCTCCCAGGAGACCTTGGGCCGCCCTGTGCACAGCCTGGGCACAGGCATTCAAGGAATGATTCCTATCCCCTAAAAACCGAATAGCCCCACCTTCTCGTATCACAGATGGGAAACTGAGTCACAGCTGCAGGCTGTTATTGACCCAAAGCCACCAGCTGCAGCCCCCTGAAAGGGAAGCCACAGCATTTCTCAACGTGTCTGCGTCCAAGCTTCCCGTCCCCCATCTCCACGTTCTACACGCTCAACCTCTAATTCTCATTTTCTCTTTTCTTTCCCCTTGCCCTTGTTGCTTTTTCTTTTTATTTTGGGGGTGGCGGATACGCTGGCCTGTTCTGTCATCTCCCCCTGCCCCTCCATCCTGACTCCTCCACCTGTCCGCTGCACCCTTTCCCGCTCCTGGTGGATGGTCGCGCGGCCTCCCAGTCGCTGGCGGAGCCGCTACTACGGGAAAGGACGTTACGGTCACGCTGACTTTAAGAACTCCTGTCCGGTTCTGGAAGAATAGTGTGTTCCTGTCATTCCCCTCATTCCCTGCCTGCATGTGGTTATCCCTCTGCGTACCCACTTCCTGTCCTGTATCTGCACCCCAGCTTCTCATAACCATATGGTTTTATCCCCATAATCTGAAGCCACATCCTCCAGCTGACATGGCCCCAGCAAGAAAGAGCCCCCCAGGCTCCGTGGGTAAGAGAGGCCCGCAGCCGGGCGTGGTGGCGCACGCTTGTAATCCCAGCACTTGGGAGGCTGAGACAGGAGGATCACAGGTTTAAGGACAGCCTCAGCAACTTAGCGAGACCCTGATTCACAATAAAAAAAAGAAAGAAAGAAAACCAGTCAGGCGTGGTGGCGCACACCTGTAATCCCAGGACTTGGGAGGCTGAGACAGGAGAATCACAGGGTGTAGGAAGTAGAATGCCTCTGGGTTCAATCCAAAGAAAGAAAGAAAGAAAGAAAGGCGGGGGGAGAGGGAGGGAGGGAGGCCCACAGCATGAGGCAGGGCCTCTCTATATATACCATGAGTGGACCGGTGGCTTGTCCCTGGGCACGAGAGAACTTGGATCATTAATACAAGTCTCCCCACCCACCCACCATGGCCAGAACTCAAAAGAAGATCCAGTGGCCGGGCGTGGTGGCGCACGCTTGTAATCCCAGTACTTGGGAGGCTGAGACCAGAGGATCCGGGTTCGCGGCCAGCCTCAGCTACTTAGTGAAGCCCTCCGCAACTTCATGAGACCCGGTTTCAAAATAAAGGATAAAAATTAGGGCCAGGGGTGTAGCTCGGAGGTAGAACGCCCCTGGGTTCAATCCCTGGTACCACAAAAAAAAAAAAAAAAGAAGATCCAGTGAGCGGCAGTGACTCCAAGAAGTCCGTGTTGGTAGTCAAGGGCTCCGGAGCCGGGCCTTCCGCCGGCCTCTATAGACTGGGACTGTGCCTAGGCGGCTGCATAGGGTTTCTATGGCCAGACTCCTTTCCAAGCTTGTCCTACTGCCAGCCAAGGGGGTGGCATTGGAGGTGTCCCTTGCTCTGTGGGAGGAGCGTCCCTGCCACTGCTCTGGCCGGGCCTCCGGGCCCCGGCTCCCGTGGCTGTGTCATGCTCACACCACTCTTCCCTCTTCTCTGTCCTCTGTAGGTTGTAGGCCTGGCTGCCACGCATGCGCCGGGGGCTTTCTTCTTCCTAATCGACAAGTCGGCTCCTGGACTTCTGCTAAAACACAAAACACCAAGCGAGCACTAACCCGGGGGATGCCGTCTCTGCTGCTCCAACCTTCTCTCCAGACTTCTCCCTGTGCTCTGTCTCTAAGGCCGGCCCCCTCCCTCTCCACGCGGCCTGCGTGTGCCTGCGTAACTGCTGGCGAGGATGGCGCTAGCTGGCTCCCCCATGAGCTTCCGCTGCCCTCCTGGACGTGACTCTTCTCTCTGGTTCTTCCTCTGAGGGCTGGTCTCGCTTCTGTTTGCTGGGCGGCCCCGCATCACTACTAACCCTTAATAAGCCTCCCGCTGACTGTGCTCAGAGTACGGGGAGGGGTGCTCGGCTTTAACCCGTGGGGACCTTGTCCTACAAGGAGTGGAATGATTTCAGAGCTGCCCCGAGGCCAGCACCGTGGTCGCAGGAGCTCTCCCCGGGCTCCTGCCTCTGTGTCCTCCGTGGCACACAGGAAGTTGTTTAAAGCAGAGCAGGGGCTTGTCTCCACACACCTTCATGAAGCTTCTGCCCCGCCACGTTATTCCCTCCACATCTGCCGGGGGCTCCGTAGCTGGACCCTAAGTCAGCGCTCATAGGGCGGCACGAGTGGTCACGGTGTGCCCACCCCCCTCCCCAGCAAGGCCACCCACTCCAGTCTCTGCAAGGGGCTCTGGGAATCTGCACCCTCAACCTGCCTCCTAGGTGGCCCTAGGGGATCCAACCTTTGATCACTGTGTCTAGAAGGAGCATACGACCTCACTCCAGGTTTCTCTACTGTCCCAATTCCGCATGGAGCAGGGGTGCTCCAGGCTCAGTGGGGAAACAGTTCAAAGGGGCCCACCGCAATTATGGTGCACTGTGGGTGCCGAGGCCTGGGACTCGGGGTGACCGGGGCAGCTCTGCCAAGGCTGTGGGAGCAGCAATCATTGCCACTTCTTGGTGGGGCCGGGTCCTCTGCTGAGCTTCTGGTTCTAGCCCATCCTTTAGCCTGTGCCACCCTAATTCTGGTCAAGACGATCAGGGCCGTAACCCATGTTTTTTGTTCCTCTTCGCAGCATCAACAGCAGCAAAGTTGTGCCCCGCTTTGAAAGATTCGGCCTGGGCGCCCTGGAGTCCAGTAATCCAAAGATGTAGCCAGCCATGCAGTTTTTCTGGTGCCCGTTTATTTTTCAAATGTTTATGAAATGCATAAACCACCACCAACATAAAAAAAATTTTTTTTTAAACCACTCCACCCACCCAGTGCTGCAAACCAGGAACACAGGTCCGCCATTCGGACTGTCAGTCACAAAGATGCGGGTCCTGGAGATGGAGCCACGCCTGCCATTTAAGATGACACCACCAACAACCAGATCTGTCCCGACCGACAGCAAATGTTTACACGTGTGTTTCTGCCGAGCGGACTTGATGTTTTACAAGGGGTAATAAACAGGCCATGCACGGGCACTGGCTCCTTGGGATTGGCAGAAATGGCCGTCCCTTCTGGAGGAGCCCAAAGTGGGGCCGGAAGGAAGAGAAGCTGGGGTGGGGGGCCGTGGTTTGACCTGGCCTCTGCTTTGGCCGTAGCCCCCATCAGTGGGGGATCTGCGCCCCGGGATTCTCTCCGTGTCCTATCAGAAGACACTGTCCCTTCCTCATCTTGCAGAGGAAACCCTGGTTAAGAGCCGTGCTGGATTACAGGGGTCAGGAGTGCCCGGAGAGCTCAGGTGCACCTCCCAATCCCTCTAACCCAGGCTGCTTCCGCAGGAAAATGGAGACAGAATCCAGACAACATCTGGAAGGATCTGGTGGCTCCTAGCCAGGGTCTCTCTTGCAAGGTGGGAGCTATCCACATGCTTGTGAAAATGTGTTTCTCTCGTGAAGCCCTCAGGCGGCACCAAGGCGGTAGGACTCAGGACCTCTGTCATTAGACCCACCCCAGTTCCCGACTGACATCTGACCCAGAACTGAGGGCTAGCCTGCAGCTGTGCATGGCATGAGGGCTGGCGAGTGGGAACAGGGAGATGGCTAGGGGAGGAAGTAGACAGCCAGTGGCTACCTGAGCCCCCTTCCCGGCACAGGGTGACCCTGGCACTTCACAAACCATCATCGGCCATGCTAGAAGCTTCTGGAACTTCCCACTGCCTCCACTTCCCCAGCCCTGTTGCAACCCTTTCACCCGTTCGTTCCTCACTCCTCTGTGCTCTGAGCTTGGATGGGGTGTGAGACTGTCCCGCCCTTCCAGCGAGACCCCCAGCAAGCCCCCGTCCACTGACCCTCCCTGGGAGCATCGCGCCTCCTGCTTGTGTCCATTCATGCCAGCAGGGGGCGCTGGACTTGGGAAAGTCTCTGATGTGAGCTGCGGAGAAGAGTTTCCAGCGACCTAGAGGCCCTGAAGTGGAGGTCAGGTTGCATCAGGCAGCACAGCAGAAAGAAAAGAGAGTGATGGAGTGGAGAGCGACTCGATTAGGCCCTGGAGCTCTGAATCGCCTGGTGCTCTGAGCTCAGGTGGGGCGCCGGATGGCCCCCCACCCCTTTTAGTACAACCTGTGGAGCAAAGCCCCCATCTTCAGGGCCTCCCCTCACGGACGTCTGGTCCAGGTGTTATAGAAAACGGGCCACTGTGCTGAGAAGCTTGGGGGCTACCCCTCTTCCCTCTGCAGGCGAGCCCCACCTGCAGGCCTCTGGAGAGCTCGGCTGTGCAGCGGTGCCAGCGTGCCCTGGATGGTAGCATCATCGCCCGCTGTTATCATCGGGTAGCATCGTCGCCCTCTCTGGTCATCATCGGGTAACATCGTCACCCTCTCTGGTCATCATCGGGTAGCATCGTCGCCCTCTCTGGTCATCATTGGGTAGCATCGTCGCCCTCTCTGGTCATCATCATGGGGGAGAAAGGAGCTGTAAGCCAGCTGGGTTCAGCTGTGTGGGTCGTTTCTCCTCTGAGGTGAGACTGTCACTTCGCCCCATCGTCTGTCGGCTTCCTGCGCCAGCCCTCGATGTGACCTCCCCACACAAAGCCACATGGTGTGCGGCCCTGCCTCTGTGCAGAGCCGCTGTCTCTGGACTTCCACCTGTCTGTCGTGACGCTGGCCTTCCCTCTAGCGAGGGCGGACCCCAGGGACACACTGGCAAGACCAATGAGTGGACAGCAGCCGAGCAGGTGGGGCCCGACTCCTCTCCATCCCCTGCCTGCGGCCATAGCGGGCATCACATGCATTCTCCAGAATACCAGCTTGGCTGTGGCCTTGTCTTGTGAGTGTCACGGTCAGAGGCGTTCACGGAGCACCCGCAGCATTCCTGGTCTTGTGCAAGCGCTGGGGACCAGAGATAGGCGCTGTTGTGGTCCCCGCCTTCAGGAACTGACGCTCTGCTGGGGGGCTGACATCGGTCCAGAACCCAGAAGCCACTTGGCCTGAGGGTGGAGCAGAGGTGCTGGGGACCTTCTCCCTTCCTCTCCAAGGCCAAGATGGCCTCCGGTCCTTGGCCGGCCAATTCTGCACTGCCTGTCATTTATGAAAATCCCTCACAAGTCTCCCTTCTCCCGTTTTTATTTAAGTGACTGTGAATTGAGGTAGACATGTTCACACCTCCATGTGCTCTCCTTGGAAACACATGGAGGATGACAGATACTGTGAATTCAGCCCTCACGGCCCACTGTGAAGGAGACGGAGAAGGCTGCGGGCTCTCAGGGGCTGTGGAGGGCCCCCTGGGGTCCAAGAGCGAAGTCAAGCTGTGGCCCTCACAGGCACCCCCAGTTCCCTGCCCCACCTCTGAGGCCGGGGTTCTACCTGACTCAGAGGTTTGAGTGCTGGCAAGTCCTGGGTTAGTCGTGAGCAGTGCTTAGCAAAGTTGATCTCTCCGTGTCACCAGATCACATCACTTTCTGCCATCCCCTGGCATTTCTTCTTGTCCTGTGGGGAGTGACAAGCCCTCGAGCCTGTGTTCTGCAGTGGTTTGGGGGTGAAGCGTGGGGAGCTCATCCCGTGCCTCTGTGTTGGCCAGGATGTCACCAGTGTGCGCGCGCCTAAGCGTCTCCTGTGGCCACGAGACACACATTTGCTTTTTTTTTTTTTTTTGAATGTGATGTAAAATTTGTACAGTAAAAGTTTTTATATTTTCTATCAATTGTGTTTGTCTTCCAGAAATGCTATTAATTTAAATTAAAATGGTTAGTATTAACGAACAGGTTTTTAGTGTTTGTTTTTGATTTACCGCTGGCAGGAGCACACCCTCTGTGCTGAGCCAGGTCTGGCGTTTGTGAATAAAGTTATACCAAGGTTTCCCGGGGTTTGGGTTGGCTTCGATCAGTTCCAGGTGACTGATGGGGCCACTTGGACAGATGGAAGGGGGAGTACAGGGATGGACAGTCAGGGGTGTTTGAATCCCTCTCAGATTAAGCAGCCCCTTTCAAAGGAAGAGAGAGATTATGCTTGGACCTCAAGGGCAGGTGTCTCTCAACAATTGGAGGAAGGAAAGTGCTCAAGATGCCCAGAGAAACATCAGCTCTCCCCGACAGCGACAGAGCCCCTGAGCAGACCCAGACCCCATCAGTCTCCCCTTACATCTCAGTAGATTTAAAGATAGATAACAAGCTGGGCACTGTGGCTCACATCTGTAATCCCAGTACTTGGGAGGCTGAGACAGGAGGATTGCAGGTTTAAGGCCAGCCTCAGCAACTTATCAAGACCCTAAGCAACTTAGTGAGGCCCTGTTTCACAATAAAAAATAAAATAGGGGGGCCGGGTGTGGTGGTGCATGCTTGTAATCCCAGTACTTTGGGAGGCGGAGACCAGAGGATCCGGGTTCGCGGCCAGCCTCAGCTCTCGCTCTCGCTCTCTCTCTCTCTCTCTCTTTCTCTCTCTCTCTCTCTCTCTCTCTCTCAGTGAGGCCTTCTGCAACTTCGTGAGACCTGGTTTCAAAATAAAGTATAAAAAATAGGGCCGGGGGTGTAGTGTGGAGGTAGAACGCCCCTGGGTTCAATCCCCGGTACCGCAAAAAAAATAAATAAAACAGGGCCAGGGGTGTAGCTTGGAGGTAGAATGTCCCTGGGTTCAGTCTCTAGTGCCAAAAAGAAAAAAAATTACAAAGTATTTTACCTGACTACAATGGGATAAAGTTAGAAATCAGTAAAGACTAGAAAATGCACAAATTTGTAGAAATTAGACAACACACTCTTAACCAAGGGATCAAAGAAATCACAAGGGAAATTAGAGAATACTTGTGGATGAATGAAAACAAAAGCACAACATACCAAAATTTATGAGATGCAGCAAAAACAGTGCCGAGGGAAAACTTATAGCTATAAATACTTTTAGTAAAAAACAAGGATCTCAAACAACCTAGCTTTGCAAATTAGAAAAAGACTAAACCAACACTAGCTGAAGAAAAGAAATCATAAGAACAGATAAATGAGAGAATAGAGAAAATCAAGGAAGCAAAAGTTGGTTCTTTGGAAAAAAATAACAAAATTGAACCTTTAGTAGACTAAAAAAATGAAATTACTAAAATCAGTAATGAAAAATGGAGACATTACTACCAATTCTATAGAACTAGAAAGGATTATAAGATAGTACTGTGAGCCAGGCATGGTGTTGCATGCCCGTAATTCCAGTAATTAGGAGAAAGAGACAGGAGGATCACAGGTTCAAACCCAGCCTCACCAACTTAGCGAGACCTTGTTTCAAAAAAAAAAAAATAGGACTGGGGGTGTATCTCAGAGGTAGAATGTCCCTGGGTTCAATCCCCAGTACCCCACACACACATACAAAGTACTAAAACAGCTATTGGTCGGGCGTGGTTGGCGCATGCTTGTAATCCCAGTACTTGGGAGGCTGAGACAGGAGGATCGCAGGTTCAAGGACAGCCTCATCAAGTAGTGAGACTCTCATCAACCTAGCAAGACCCTGTTTTAAATAAAAATAACATAGGGCTCAGGGTACAGCTTGGAGGTAGAATGCCCCCAAGTTCAATCACCAGTACCACAAAAAATATATATTTATATAAGTTTATATATAAAATAGAGATATATGCTTGGTGTGGTAACACACACCTCTAATTCCAGCTACTCCAGAGGCTGAGGCAGAAGGATTGAGTTCAAGGCCAGCCTGGGCAATTTAGGAGGTAATGAAGGTTAAATGAGGTGATCAGGGTGGGGTCCTAATCTAATCTAACAATATTCTTATAAGTAAAGGAAAAGAAACCAGGTGTGTGCACACCAGGAAAGACCACGTGAGGACACAGAAAGGTGGCCATCTGCAAACCAAGGACAGAGGCCCCCAGAGAGACCAAACCTGCCAACACCTTGATCTTGGACTTAGAACCTCCAGAGCTGCGAAAAATGAGTTTCTGTCGTTGAAGTCACCCAGTCTGCGGTGGTGTATTATGGTGGTTCTTGCAAACGAATACGTTTCTAAAGGTGGCTTCCAGGTGGCAGAAACTTGGGGAGGGGAAACTACCCTGATATGTGGGAGCTCTGTAATTCTGGCCTTTGACCTGTTGCCTCTGGAGAGAGGGAAGGAGTTAGGCAATGCCTCTGAGCCAGGTTCCACGAGTCACCTGGGGATGTGGAAGCCACGTGGCCACTGAGACATCGCAATGGAAAAGACGCACTGCGAAAGCAAGATGCAAAGAGCGCCCCCTGTTGCTTGTCCCGGGAAGCGGTGGTTGTGTCCATGGAGCAGAGTGAGGAGGTTGAGAAATGCAGCAAAGGGAGACATTTTTAACTTGCAGACGCTGTGCACAAAATGTGCCCTGGAGCTAGCCCTTCTCTGGTTTTGTTTTCCATAATGGTGTGAATATTATGACTTCAATGAAGTGACTCAGCAAGCCAGATCAGTCTCTGTGTGAGTGTGTGTGAGTGTGTGTGTGTGTGTGTGTGTGTGTGTGTGTGGTACTGGGGGTTGAACCCGGAGGTATTCTACCTCTGAGCTATCTCAATACCTTTTGTCTAGCTTAGAACTTCAAAGAAAAGATACCACCATCCCATGGTCCCCCACTTCCCGCCATGGGCCTGGCCCCCATATAAGAAAACACTGTGCCGGGCGTGGTGGTGCACGCTTGTAATCCCAGTACTTTGGGAGGCGGAGACCGGAGGATCCGGGTTCGCGGCCAGCCTCAGCTCCTCTCTCTCTCTCTCTCTCTCTCTCTCTTTCTTTCCTCCTTAGTGAGGCCCTCCGCAACTTCGTGAAACCCAGTTTCAAACTAAAGTATAAAAAATAGGGCCGGGGGTGTAGCGCGGAGGTAGATCGCCCCTGCGTTCAATCCCGGTGCCGCAAAAAAAAAAAAAAGAAAACACTGTAAGGATCCCAGAGGGTCTCTCTCTCTCTCTCTCTCTCTCTCTTTCTCGCTCTCTCTTTTGCCTTGAACACGTGAACATGCCTCTCTCTGTGCCCCTCTGAGCCCCTCCCAGGGGCTCACACCCTTGAGATGGCCTGTGTATGTGTGTCCCCACCTTTCTTAAATTAAACCTGTGCCTTTATCTGTGACTGGCGTGTGCTGAAATTCTTCAACACTGGAGCCAAGAACCCATGAGAAGTCATCTCATCTCTCCCATGACATCACTACATTGCTGAGACTGCCCTCGAACCTCCTGTCTCAACCTCCCAAGTACTGGGGTTACAGGCAGGCACCACCATGCCCAGCTGGAACATTTCTTTTTCAAAGAAGGCATGAGCCAGGCATGGTGGGGCATATCTGTAATACCAATACTTGGGAGGCTGAGACGGGAGGATCGTAGGTTCGAGGACAGCCTCAGAAAGTAATGAGACTCTTCACCAGGCGTGGTGGTGCATGCTTGTAATCCCAGTACTTGGGAGGCTGAGACCGGAGGATCGCGGTTCGTGGCCAGCCTCAGCTACTTAGTGAGGCCCTCTGCAACTTAGTGAGACCCTGTTTCAAAACCCTGCTTCATAATAAAAATAAATAAATAAAATAGGGCTGGGGGTATAGCTTGGAGGTAGAATGCCTCTAGGTTCAATCCCCAGTACTACAACATAAAGAAGTAAATAAATTTTTTTTTTTTTTTTTTTGCAGTACCGGGGTTGAACCCAGGGGCATTTTATCTCTGAGCTCCACCCCAAGCCCTATTTTTTATTCTTTATTTTGAAACAGAGTCTCACTAAGTTGCGGAGGGCCTCACTAAGTACCTGAGGCTGGCCACGAACCCGGATCCTCCGGTCCCAGCCTCCCAAGTATTGGGATTACAAACGTGCACCCAGCTTATAAATAAATGATTTTAAAAAGCATAAGATCTTTCTTTTATTGCCATTTCAATAAGCAACAGGCTGACTACTGATTTGGGCAACTGTTTCTGAATTATGTTACTGTTTTATATGCATTGTATTGAACAAATCCTGGTGTATCTGTACTTTATCTGACCCCACAGGAAGTTTCCTTTACTGAGTTTGCATCCTAAAAGCCCATCACGGGCCTTTTTTGTATAAATGATGCTTCTCCCAAAAGATACTTACTGTTAGGGCTCTCTCAGTCCACCCAAAACTTGAGGGTCTGAAATTTAGGGTGTCTCTCAGGAATTTGTTCATTTAAACAAAACAAAAAAATGTTTAAAGCAAAGCCAGGTGTGGTGGCGCATGCTTGTAATCCCAGTACTTGGGAGGCTGAGACAGGAGGATCGCAGGTTCGCGGCCAGCCTCGGCTACTTAGTGAGGACCTTCACAACTTAGTGAGACCCGGTTTCAAAATAAAGAATAAAAAATAGGGCTGGAGGTGTAGCTCAGAGGTGGAATGCCCCGGGTTCAATCCCTAGTACTGCAAAAAAAAAAAAAAAATGTTTAAAGCAATTTGATCTGAGTAGTCCCTGGGGCCCGTGTTAGCCACACACAGGGGCCATCTGAACTGCCCCCCACCCATGTTTTATTTTGGGCGTTTCAGGACCACTGGCTCACAGACGAGCAGGCCGATGGGACCGATAGATCGTAGGAGTGCCTCCAACAGCCGAGGCGGCAGTCATCTGGCCACCTGTTATCTCCGGTAAGTTAATATTATACCACGACCTTAATCAGCCCAATTGCAGTTCCTTATCATGGATAATACCAAGTTGCGAAACAGCTCTTCTCACGACATGAACAGCCATTTCCTTGCTCTCCCTGTCTCCAGGCTACAACCCAAGCTCAGAGCCAAGGTCCCACCTCCCAGCCCCTTTGCTATCTATCATCTGTCTGTCTGTCTATCTATCTATCTATCTATCTATCATCTATCATCTATCTATCTATCTATCATCTATCTATCTATCTATCATCTATCATCTATCTATCATCTATCTATCTATCTATCATCTATTATCTATCTATCATCTATCTATCTATCTATCATCTATCTATCTATCATCTATCTATCTATCATCTATCTATCTATCTATCATCTATCTATCTATCA